>JAAAKC020000013.1:149023-162235 GCA_010014765.2 Aenictocupidus jacobsonorum | reverse complement strand
ATGGAGAAATAATTCTTAGATGGAGAGAAATTCTATGGAACAGGGGAATCATGGCTAACATACCGTCCTTACAAAACGAAATGGGACTATACACAAAGAGGCATTTTTTAAAATGCTGCCATACTTTCGATTCTTCTTTTCCGTTGGAAAATATCCCGGCTGATAAACGATGGTAAACTTGGGTGCCGGCCAACAGCGGAGTAGTGATGTAATATTAGACCAGCCGGCTGCTAAAAATATCAAAAATACTGCATACCATGCACGGTTCGCATGGGCAGTCACTCGCCACGCGTCGATCATGCCGGAAGACGAGTTGAAAACCTGTGCCGAATGTAAGAAGCCAGCCACCCTGCGCTGCACCGCCTGCAGGCTGGCCGCCTATTGCTGTAAGGAACACCAGAAAGCCCATTGGAGGCACCACAAGACAATATGCCGTCCCTTTGAAGTAATAACTCAGTCATAATATAGTTACAAGCTTCTTCAAGGTCGGCGTTGCCAAATCGTGTCTCCAATTGCGTGTTTGCCAATACAGGTGAAGACTATCCCCGGTATAGGACGCTGTCTAATCGCATCGAGGGATTTAAATAAGGGAGATTTCATCCTTGCTGAGGAGCCGCTGGTCTACGGCCCGCGGCCGCATGCGGTTGAGAAGGGTCCGGTTCCTTGTCCGGGCTGCTGTCGCCTGATCCAAGCGAGCAAAGCTCCGAGATGCGAAGGCTGCGATTGGCCTGTGTGCAACCCGCTTTGCGATGGTTTGAGGGATCCTAGGAGACACGGATACGAGTGTTTTCTCGTTGGGTTGAGAGCCCATCGCGCCCTGGAAGGGCTGCACGACTATTACAGGTGACAATTTGCTTCTGCCTTTTTGTTGGTTGCAAAGAACCGTGCATTTGCTTGCTATAGACAGGATGTACTGATGGCCGTTCGCTGTCTGTTGATTCAACGTCAGGGGCCCAAGAAGTGGGCCAAGTTCATGGCAATGGAGTCCCATTTCGACAAGCGCGGAAAAGGCACCCAAGCGTACAAGTAAGAGCCGTGAAAATACTTTTAGCCAAACCTAGTAAACTCTCGAGCCGAATCCTTTGCGGCTCTGTAGGGACATCGATGCGAGAGTGGTGCAGTACTTGTACGAGTTCATAGAGAAATTTAAGGCCCTGGAGGAAGCCTCCAATAATGTGATCCTCCCCGACCTCACGCCCGAGACTATCCACAAAGTATGTGGCATCATCGACGTGAATGCCCTCGAGATCAATCAAGACGGCGAGCTCTCCGCTGTGTACCCAACGGCTTATCTCATGGAGCATAGCTGCTTGAGCAACACGGTGCACACTTTCGACACCCCGGCGAACCATTACAAGATCACCGTTCGCGCCTCGCTGCCTATCAAGAAGGGCGGACACATCACCACTATGTACACGCATGCGCTGTGGGGCACCCAAGCACGCCGCGAACACCTCCGCGAGACGAAGTACTTCTCGTGCGGGTGCGAGCGCTGCGCAGATCCTACTGAGCTGGGCACCTACCTCAGCGCCCTACGATGCATGGGCTCCGATAACGCGCCCTGCAATGGCATCCAGCTGCCCTTGCACCCCCTGGACGATAACACCGAGTGGGCCTGTAACACGTGTCCAATTCGCGTCTCCGCCTCCGACGTGGCATACCTGGTCAATCAGATCGGCGATGAGGTAGATGTGATCCAGGTGACCAATCCGAGCATCAGGGACTTGGAGGGCCTGCTCGACAAGACGATGACCTTCTTACACCCGAACCACTATCATGCTTATTCTATCAAGCATTCCTTAGTGCAACTGTACGGCTATCAGCAGGGCTACATGCCGAATCAGATCAGCGATGAGCTACTCAAGGAGAAGGCGAAGATATGCCGGAAACTGATTGACACCACCGAAAAGATCGATCCGGGGAATGCGCGGCTCTGTCTCTACTCGGGAGTTTTGTATCACGAGCTTTACCTGGCCAATATGACTTTCGTTAAACGTAAATGGGATGTGGGGATTAAGAAGGACTTGATTCTGTTGATAAGAGAGGCGCAAACGTGCCTTGGCAAGTCGAAGGAGGTGCTGTTGCACGAGAAAACTTCGCCATCAGGAGAGAAGTTGCTTCAGTTAGTGGAGGCCTCCTTCAAGGAGTTTGACAAGTGGATTACGAGATACAAGATCAATGTCCAGGCCGATTATTGAGTTGAAATTTGTTGTGGATTTTTTTATTTTTCCCTGTTGTAAGGAAGGGAAATAAATTTCTATATAGTTAAAAATATTCTGCTACTTTTAGTACCGTATTAAGCATTGCCTTTTTTTGTAATAGAATCAGGAATAAAGTTTCATCAAGTTTGCCATGTTCAACCTTCAAGCGGCCAACTCTACACGGCTGGTACGACAGTAGCCAGTTGCGAGTATTTTTGAAATATTTTAAATAAATCGTCGATAGCTTTTACGTTTTGTGATTTTCTAATTACAGAATAGTAATTCTGGACGCTGAAAGGTCTTGCATCAAAACAATATTTCTTCCATTTAAACAAATCGTAAAAAAAGTTATCGAAGCAGGCTTTGCCCACTTGATTGTTTTTCGAAACTCAACAAAATAACAAATGGTGATTACTGCTGCATTTTGTTGCCTGAAGAGTTGGCAATCGAAGCTGAGCTTTCGAAGATCAGTCCAAGTTAGTTTTACAGTTTTGTTAGTTTTCCTCCTGCAAGCATGCCGCCGAAACAACGCGTTGCGAAGAAATGCCCATATAGACCGGCAATTCGAGATTATCCTGGAATGCCGGCGCCACGTGTGTCCGCTCACCCGGTACAATCGGTTCCGAAATTATTACCATCAGCTTGGAATAGACGCCAGGTGACACAGAATGAGAAGCAAGAGTCGATCATGGAAACTCAGCTTGCGATGCAGAATCTCCGCACCGAACTCTCCGGAACCGTGCATGTGCCGCAACAAAACTCTTCCAAAATGCAGGACGAGCCGAAGCCGGGCACTTCCAAGATGCAGGACGAACCAAGGCCGGGCACTTCCAAGATGCAGGACGAGCCGAGGCCGGGCACCTCCAGGATGCAGCGCAAGCCAAAGCCGCGCACTTCCAAGAGGCAGAACGAGCCGAGACCGGGCACTTCCAAGATGCAGGAAGTGCCGAATCCAAGTGTAGAAAAGCAGTTTGATGCTGCCGCCAGAGTTGCCAAGCTCTTAGAGAATTATGTCGAAGATCCCAGATTCACCTGGAAGTCCGGAATCTCCGGCTACAGCACGAGTGGCATACCGAAGCTTCGTTTCACTCGCATTCCCAAGAAGTAACCTAATGAAAAGAATACCGATAATCAAACATGTTGTCAATAAACCGAAATCATTGTGATATTTGTTGGTGATGTTGATATGTGGTTTTGCTTATTTTTTCGAAGACCGGCTACATTAAACTTAAAAATAATTTACCGTTTCGGATAAATTTTAGGTAGCTTCAAAGGCGCCATCGCCATGCGTTCTAATTTAGGTTAACCTGAAATATTTGCTAGGTGACGTTAGCTTTACATTATGCTGGTAACAAAGGGAACATTAGTATGAATTTAGTTTAAATATTATGCGGCTAAGATATTATTTTTATGTAACGCAAAACAACTCAAGTTAAGTTACTGACAACTCACCTCCTAATTTCTTTAGGATGTTCTTTCTGTTCAAGCTAGTTGGAACTAATTACAAAATGACGCAAGTTCACTTTTGCCTTAATTGCCTTAGTGCCATAGTACAGACAAAAGAATAATGTCCTGAATTAGATAAGCTGGGCAATTTTGTTTTTTTTAAAGAAATGTTATGTACGGATTAACAGGCAAATGTTGGCTGCATGAAATAAAGCTACCTTGATAATTTGTAGATGCTGAGAGTTTGATCTTCAGTGACACATTAATGGAACATGCGCCATTAGCGCAATTAAATCGAATTAAACTTTCTGCAATTTCAGTCTTTGCTAAGTAGCTGCATGGAGAATTGCCCGGGCCACAACATAATATTTCTTTCTAAACAGTGTGATTGTGGAAGGGAGGGGAATGACAGTTGGTTTTTGTGTTTATGCGCAATTACCATACCAATGAATCTCGTTTCAATAGCAACAACAAGCAACTGCATGCAAAAATGCAGTCATTATTCAGAATATTTTCAACTTCAAAGGCAGTCAAAACAAGTGGAAATTAGCAGTGCGCGCTGATCCTTAGCTGTTGATTTGTTACGGCTCACGCTACGGAACTGAACGCGCTCTACGAAGTGATACAACATAAAAATCTACTCGATGATGGATTATGGGCGAATGCAAGAATGATGCTGTTGTCGCCGAGTTATCTCTTCACGCCGCTTGTTGGCACGATTGTCATCTGCGTTGCGTCGTACTATCTCGTGAAATGCCTTCAGAACCGCGCAAAGCAGGTGCCAATCAAGGATTCCAAGAACCACAGTTGGAGACCAATCCGACTCTCCTCGCGCGTAAAATTCACTTCCTATGCTAAAGGCAAGCATATTGCATCATTAAGCCTGTACGTTTTACAGCCATGGTATTGTTCAATATGTGAAACTTTACTGATCAATGGGATTGGTGTCTACTGTGATTGCTGTGGTGTGTGCACTGATCCAGAGTGCATTAAGCTGGCAAACAAAACGCTTCAATGCAAAGTAATCACCAGCAAAGTGGAGTCCTTAGTCCATCACTGGGTGAAGGGCAATCTGCCACTGGGTGCAATGTGCACTATCTGTGCAGAGGAGTGCTCCCTGCAGCCAGGACTAATTGACTACCAGTGCTGCTGGTGTCAGCGTGCTGTGCATGATACATGTCTGCAGCACTGTGAGAAGCACTGTGACCTTGGACCATACCGTGCGCTCATCGTGCCGCCGTGGTGCGTGCAGACGGCGCGCATGAAGAGCAGCATCCACAGGCATCTGCTGGTGCGCGGCGTAAAAGAGCCGGGTTGGGCCGACTGGCTGCCGCTGATCGTTGTTGCTAATCGGCGATCCGGCAACCGCGATGGGGATGCCATCCTATCCGAATTCCGGCGCATTCTCAACCCGGCACAGGTGATTGATCTGGCTGAGCGACCGCCCGCCGCGGCGTTGCAATGGAGCGTTCTCATCTCGCCGAGGCCGATCCGCCTGCTGGTCGCTGGTGGCGACGGCACCGTTTCCTGGATGCTGACCACTTCTCACAAAATGGACCTTGAAGTGCGCCACCACCAGTCATTATCCGGTTGTAGCAAGTGTGTTACACTTAGGATATTTGCTCGGTTTTAGCCCCAGCCAGCTATGATGATCCTTCCGCTTGGGACTGGTAACGACCTTTCGCGAGTTTTGGGATGGGGCCAGGAAACGCCGAGCGATCTGGATGCCACGGCGATTATTGACAAAATTCAGGATGCCAAAGTCTCGGAGATAGACCGTTGGAAGGTGGAGATCACGCCATCGCGCCATCTGGGCATTTCGCTGCCCTCGAAGGTGCATTACATGTACAATTACTTCAGCGTGGGCGTCGACGCGCAGGTGGCACTCGACTTCCACAAAACGCGCGGTAGCAAATTCTACCTGTTCAGTAATCGCGTTTTTAACAAGGTAATGGCATCAGCAACAAAACATCAGCACAAATCTCATCATGAATCTCATTATGCTACCTACCATTATGCGTTAATTTTCAAAGCTGACGAAATCTAATCAAGTCATGCATGAGTAACATTCAATCTTTCATAGCTTTTGAATACATACAGCTCTGATTCATTGTCAATTATATGCAGTTTATAGCACATTATGTAAATTCTTGCATGTTGTGCATTGACACTAATGCATGCATGAGTAATAACTTGTGATTAACAACGCAATCATCGCCGGCATTGTATGCTTTGCTTGCTTGTCAACTTGTACCATGGTCGCGTTCGCAGATTTTGTACCTGATCTTCGGCACGAATCAAGTCGTCTGGTCCGATTGCAAGAACATCGAGCAGCACTTAGATCTCTATCTGGACGGCAAGCGTGTCGACTTGCCCGAGCTGGAGTCTGTCGTGGTCCTCAACATCCAATCGTGGGGAGCCGGCGTCGACCTCTGGTCCATGAGCGACGAGCCCTCTACGCAGAGCTACAAGGACGGCATCCTCGAGGTGCTCGGCATTTACTCCTCATTCCACATCGCTCAGCTGCAGGTCGGGCTCTCAACACCGCATCGAATCGGCCAGGCCAAGACCGTTGAGGTAACTCGAATCAGCCCAGACCTGAATAAGTGAATAAGTCTCGTACGAATGCTCGTGATGTGGCTTTAGATCCGCTTGCATGCCACATCTCCAGTGCAAGTGGACGGCGAGCCGTGGGAGCAGCGCCCGGCGAATATTCGCATCTCGCTTGTCGATCAAGCCGCCGTGCTGGTGAACCGCCGGCGCGGCATGGTAAGTGCTTCCACGTCGCCGCTTAAACTTGCTCTCTAACCCGATCGCGCCCGCCTGTTTGCCATCCCCTCGCCAACTCCTTATTTCCTACACTCCTTCCAGCATCAATCAGTCGTCTATGCCACCCTTCCAGTCCTCAATTAAACGCGTCTTCGCGGCACTGCTACCGCGTTGGCATGTATAAATCCAGTCACGCCTGCTCTCTATGAGGCGCGCGCCGATAAAGTCTTTCCAAATATAAGTGCATTTATCTAACTAACTTAACTGACTTACGAGCGCACGACGTTCACGCAACGTACTTAAGGCGATACCAACCGTATTAACACATATTTGAAACTAACACTACTGTAGTCGAGGAGCTTCATTTTGGTTGAATATCCGAAATGTATGCGTTACGGGTATAAAGGGGGAATACGATGTTTAAACTCGGAAGTATTCGAATTGCAAACACTTCAGTCCACTTGACAACTTCAATCGGTACGAGTATTAAGATGGTATATGTATATAGCTAAAATTAACCAGATTATCAGTTGCTATGGTATACGTAAAGCTAATGTTAAAACGATCGCGAAAGTCCGTGTTTATGAATGTTACAAAAGCATATAGCATGTAAACTGAACTGAATGTTGTGTTCCTCAAGGTGCAAAGTTTCCGGTACATTTTCGAAATAACCCACTCAGTCACTCATCAGGTATTAGAGCCTTGCACGTGGAAAAAAAGAGAAATTAATGCACATGGCTGAGCGCTGAAGAAATCGCTGTAATAGGTGCTTGCGCTTGCGCATGCCCACAAACTGCACCTCTTCTGGACCGCACATTACTTTTGAGTATTGCGCGTATATTTGTACCAACTTTGAATTTGTATTTTACATTCATGGACGCTTTGTTTTCACATTTACTCCGCGGCGTATTCGCGACAAATCGTTACGCTTTTTTTTGTTATTTTTTTGTCGGCCTCGTACGCATTGATAATCTCCGCCCGAAGTCATGTTATAGCTGAATGTGCATTTAAATGTTTATATTACGGCTCGTTTCAAGCGAATGCATAACGCTCGTTTAAACGATGTTGAAATAATCGAACCACTGCGTTGGAGGTAATTATTTAACCCCAATTACTCCCAGTCTTTCAGGATCTGATCGTACTCCTGTTCAGTGTAGAAGGGCGTCTCGATGTTGCGGATCATATTCTCACCGCAGAAGAGGCACTCGGAGGCGACGATGTTGTCAATGTCATTGCGAACGATGTCTCGCGATGACAGACCCGTGGAGCCGGTGCTGACATTGTCGATCGTCTGCGTGTTGAGGATGTTTAACTGTCTTTGCAGGTCTGTCAGCTTATTTCGCTTTCCTGGGACTGCGAAACATATTGAGCAGGTTCAAGTGGCTGGCTCATTGAAGTACTATAGACTTACCAAGCATTGGAGTGAGTTCCTTCAGCAGGCAGTCGGTGTGGAAGCGGTGCTTACACGGAAACAGATAGAATGGCCGCGCCAGCAGACAAACGCTACAAACATCACAGCAGTCCGTAGGTTTGATATAGGTGTATCGATTGCGGAAGTTCTGAATCTCCTTGCGAACGGTTTCCGCCGACACTGTTGCCTCATCCATCTCCTTCTTCAGCTCCTCGATGTCATGATTGTACTTCTGCAGCGAGTTGCATATCGCATCTCGGAAGTGATTGATCGTCACGAAGTCCGAGAAGAACGGCAAAATGTCCTCAATCCGTATCAAGTTATCACAAGTTTTCAAAAATTCTATGGCCATCTCGATGTCGTCCTTCCCACTGATCACATGCTTTGCCACTTTGAGCCACAACTTCTTGCGTAGCTCGAGATCGCGTTCTGGTGCCAGATTAGCGATCTGGATGGCTAGATCCTGGTCAAAAGTCAACGCCATATCAACAGCACTCTCCCACTGCCCAAGCAAGCTGGACAACTGTACGCAAGCCTTCGTCAACTTCTTCTCTTGGCATAATTTCAACGCAAAGTACACATCGTAGTTGATGCACATCGCATCCTGACCCTGCGCCGATAGGTACTCCAATAAATTAGGTGGATTATACTTCGCATACAGGGATAATAATAAATTGTGCACTGCCTTGTCCGGGCACTTCAAGATGTTAATGCAGAACTCAAGGTACTTGATGGCTTCGATGCAGTGCGTCTCGCCGTCGCAACTTACCAGCGTTGGGAGCAACTTCGCTGGCTGCAAGTTAGCCCTCTGACTGATCAACGCCTTGATGACCAACTTAGGGATCTCTTGCATCAGGATCGGAGCGAATTGATAGAACAGCTCTCGATTGCTCTGACTCTTCAGGACCTCCAACGCATCGTGAAAACTGTTTTTGTAAATATGCTGTCGGATCAAATGTTCGTAGTCTTTGTTGGCCATGGTGAGTTTAATCGCATTCGCCTTGTCCCCATGACTGGCCAAAAGCTCATAAATTGCGCCTTTGTTCTTCCTCATACAGTCGGCTAACATTGGAAGTAGGAGAAACTGTTCAAACTCCTTCTGAACTTGAAAGTAGGCGTTCGACTGCTCCAATCCGTTCAACCGCAGTTCTTCCATTTGCGTAGAGTACAGCTCAATCAGCCAGAACGTGATCATCGTGATCTGCGTCTTGTCCTGCGCCTTGAGGGTTGTGAGCTTCTTCCTCAGGAAGATCTTCAGTGCATCTTGATTATCAATCTGAATGAATTTCAGGCAGATCTCCTCGAAGCTTGTTTGTGCCTCGGCAAAGCGCTTCGCAGCCAGGTGGAACTCACCTTCATCAAAGTGCATGTTCGCCTCGCACAGCAGCACCTGATTATAATGGAGCTCATTTGACTTGGCGTATTTCTTCGCCAGATCAAACTGCTTGCGATCAGCGTAGATCTGCCACAGGTTGCGGTCCTCGTTCGTAATGCGAAAGCGGAATAGATTCTTCTCGGTGACGGCCCAAATTGTGCCAGTGATATGGTCCTTGACGACGGTTACCAGTCTGCCGAATGCTTCGTTGTAGTTGTCCTCGTACACCAGCTCGGAGTTGAGCAATGAGATGCCTTTGATACGATCTGCATAGGCAACCAGCGCGTGGAATTCTGTGAGGGCCAGCGTGAAAGGTGTACCGTGGCTGGAGCCACTGTTTGGATATTCAATCAGCACCATTTGCGATTTTATCGAGTTCAGATCGTCGAGTGCATCCACATCGAACTGGCGACAGAAGAAAACTGGCACTACGTAAACTTGTGCGGGGGGAAACCGGTCCTACCTGGGCAAAATAAACGCCTTGGCTCGTCATCCATGCGAAGCTATTTGGTGTGATCGAATTCTCCGACCAGAACTTGATCTCCGAAAAGCTGCTTGAAACATCGGTGAAGGTGTCCTTCTCCGGTATAGCGAGATACCGTATGAAGACTTGTTGTAGTAATGGGCCCTTTACCTTGGAGTTCGCCGTGCCCGAGAAGAAGTACAATCGACTCGCAGTGGTGGCGAAAATATGGTATTTTTCAGTCCCAATTACATTGCAGAAGTGAATGCCAGTAATGGGCGTGTTCTTGCCCTTTCCAATATCAAAAACCTGCAAAGCCAGCACCTCCAATCAATAATCACAACTCCAGAGGACAGTATGGCCTGATTGCAAGCATGCAGTTGAAAGAGGGGAATAACTTGTGTAACATACTATGCCTTCAGAGTCTTTGATGCCATACAATGGCAGATAATTCGGTAGCTTGTAAGAAATTACAAAGATGTATAATGCAAGCAATGATCATTTTAGTATGCACCAACATGCAACTTTAAATTACCTGTTTCCATTGTTTCTCACCATCCAACATAATTTCAGCCTCCAGGAGAATACCTTTTGATGTTCCTAACCACAGAATGAACATTAAACTGTGACAAAATTACTGCTAGGTATTACCTAGTAAAATAGGTCCTGTTTTTGAATCATTGTCATTGCAGATATTCCATCCGACAGCAGTAACTTCGTAATTCCCGGATTTTGCCGCCAATAAACGTAGCTTTGAGCTCAACTTGCATGACATGTAATAGAGATCAACACCAAAACCCAGCAGCATATGATTTGCAATTGGATCCATTGTTAACAAACTCAGCTTCGCTCCCTTTGGTAAAATCGTTTCTAAAAACACTTATGTATAAACCATCAAAGACACAATCAAGCTTTTTTGATAAAGATCCAGAATTCTGAATCATATTCACCATCATATTGACTAGGATAACTCAAATTCATCCTGAACAAGATACCATTGGTCATAGCAACTACCAGAAACTTATTTGAGATGGCTGCATGAGTGATTCTATCTGGAGGGCTGAAATCCTTCTTGGATTTGGTGAATATGGGTAGGTCAGGTTCCATGCTCATCTGTATGTATCCTGATGTATTCTGGAACATGTAAAATGTGCTCCAAATAATCCTTTTCTTCATGTTTGTATACACATACCATTTCAGCCAATGAAACAATGTTAGTTTTGGATTTCTGAGAGGCCTGTTCAAACTGGTCAAACATATTCATTTTGGCGAAGGATTTTCTTTTTAAGCGCGCTTGATCACAGGAATTGTTTGTTATCACTGCGGTTTATTATCAATAGATTGCATTTAGTAGGTTGAAGCTGCTCGTTGGGTGGCGTAAACAGGCAACAGCGATGCTGTCAGATTTTCCTGCTGCAGTTCCGCAGGAAGTGGGAGTAGTTAATTCATATCACGGTGGAGGGCCGATGGTTTTCGAAACTTTTTGTAATTTGACATTTGACATGTTAAATTCGTTGAATATTGGCCAGTGTAAATAATATTTGATTTGAGAATGTTCAAATTTGATGTTGTTCTAAATATTGTAAATGTATGCCAATGCCTAAGGACATGACCATCGAGGTTGTTAACTTTAATCACTAATTTGGTGAACAAAACCGAGTACGATAAATAAATATTATTTCTTTGTAAGGAGTGCGTGCTAAGTTTGAATTCAACGGAGTACGCAGGTCGCCGCGCGCAATTTTCGTGTACGAGGTAATCCGGGATATCGATTGCAGGAGTGCGACCCATTTTCCTGCGCGGCACCGCCACTTACGCCCGTCGGCCGCACGTACAAGATGTAAGGTACTCCACGATCACAACAATCACTCCCAAGTGCGACGCCACACTCTCCGGCTGCGAACGCGCTTGCCGCACCACAGCAAATCCGACAGCATTCACCACCGGGGCGAGCTTCAACTCCGCGTGGCTGCGATGATGGACGGCACCAGTCCGGCGAACCGCCAGAATATCAACAACTCCAACGCGATCTTCTACGTATCGTTCGGCGTGTGCTTGCTGCTCTACCTTTCGACGTACCTCATCGGCTCCAACGACGTCGCCAACCCAGCGCTTCCAGACGCGCTCACGCTGCCCCCGCCCTCCTCAGCGACCGCCGCACAACCGCCGCCGACGGTGCCCAAGCGCAGCGCGCCTCCGAGGCCGCCCACCACGCCAGCCGAATATCGCATAACGCACGTCCTGCCGGCGCTCCTCGACGACTACTGCATCGACAGCGGGGGCTGCTGGCCGGCGGACGTCGACAACGAGGCGAAGCATCGGCCGCCGCCGCCGCGCGCCAGCGGCCGCCAGCCGGAGCCGAAGAGCGCGATGGTCGTCTACGTTGCCGTCGCGCTGCTGTTGATGTCGCTTGGCGCCACGCTTGTGGACTTCTGCAAGGCGAAAAGTGAGTTGAACGACGCTAACGATTTGCACGCTAGTAGAAAGAGGCCCGCGCTGACGCGCCGCTGTAGCTTGGCCGATTTGACTGTTTTAAGGCATACGCGCAAGGAGCTGCTGAGGAAAGAGTCGTTTTGTGCAGCCAGCGACCGCGACTGGAAGATAACTCGCGCGCCGCTCCGGCTTGACTAACTGAATGAAAGCGGCACGCGCGGATCAAAAATGTGAACATAAAAGCAGCAAAAGATGAAGTTACAACATATTAACTCGTAGAAGGTCAAAGGCAACCCAATGCAGCTGAAGGAAAAGCCAACCGTTCAAAAGCCTCGCTAGTCGCGACCAAATAAAGAAAATTGCAAGCGTTCATTCGAAACGTGAAATTCCGTTTCCGCACCATGCGCGACATTGGTAAGAACTCAGTTCGTAATCAATCGCATCCTCTAGCCTTAAGTACTACTACTCTGGTATAATTCTGATGTTTTACCTCAGTGTGATTGATGTTAGTGGCTCGAATTGTTTTTGATACGTCATACGTTGTGATACACTAAGCGACTAGGCGCAAGTAAAATTCAAACGCAAGCCACGTCGCCAGACGTAGCCGATGTAACTGTATACGTGGCACCGTTAACTGTTTTGTTCAAAACGCTTTCACAGTTGAGTCCTGTTTCCTTCTTGTAGCCTCGTGCTTGCATATTGATGCTGTAAATATTTGCACAATAAATGATAACAGAACTCAGTTGTTCCAGTAAGAGACGGCGTCCCAAATGCGTCACCAAACAGCCGATATTCGTCTTACTTTCTGTTATTGTCGAAAATGAGTTCATACTTTGGACTAACAACTACACTTGCAACTTATATACATAAAATGGCCAATTGGAAACGATGGCAAATAACTCATTTTTATCCTCTGAAGAGTACATTCTGGTATTCCAATGTGTCATAAGAAACGCACCCCCTCGTTTTCGGTCACGCCATTAAAGCTTCGCAATTTGGTAGGTCCAAGCATCAATTTATGGCACTCATGATGAACTGGAATGGATGCCACAACAATGATGCTAACAATAAGTAAAATTTCTGCTCTTGCATGCTGCAGAGGAGTTCAACCTGA
>JAAAKC020000013.1:117245-148923 GCA_010014765.2 Aenictocupidus jacobsonorum | reverse complement strand
CACACCAAGCGTGGCAACTGTGGAGGTTCTTCCAACATTGTGTAATCTACTACAATCTGCCATTCTCGCCTCCTCCTCCTCTTCTGGGTGAAAAGAAGCCATTTTCTAGTGTTTGTAAAGTTTACTGCTTACAATCTGTTTGCCCATTACAGTGTTTTAAAGATGGAGAAGTTGTCAAGCAACGTTTGATTTCGAACAACAGATAAACGACGCACTTGAATAAAATACAATAAATAGCATATCTTTAAAGTAACCGCCGGCATGCGTTAGCACTAGGTAATCTAAGTAAAAGAATAGTTTTTGTTTTTATTATAATTTAAAACGTGGAACACTAACAAGTTTCCCTCGTTCATTTCAGTTGTATGGACGGTGTAACGATTATTCGCGTTTTTCTTCATCTTCTAAGTTTCAGCGTTGTTTTGGTTTTTAGTTCTGCTTACAATTAGTTTCTTTCAGTTCAAAGAAGCTCACATGCTCGTACTGTAATTAGTCACACTTATTTAGTAAGTGTTTTTCGTCTTCTCTTTTTTGTTTTATATATAGATTAGGAACAACAATCCGTTTTATGATTTATGTTTGCGTTTACGTCTCTTGCTCTACGTAGATTAGGCGCAAAATCAGTTCAAATCCTTAAAATATAAGATACGAAATGAAACGCAAATAGCATGGCGACCGACCAGCCTGCATGGTTTGGCAAGCAATCGAAATGTTGCTCGGCTGCACACCACGCCGGCATAGAGATAATATGGCAATATTTATTCGAATATCCTCGCGCGCTCTCTCTCTTTCTCCTTCCCGTTACAAACTAGTTCCTGATTATGTAAAAGATTCCTATCAGAAATATAATAGAAATTTGATAATTGACGTTTCGAAGTTTACAATATATCTATTTATGTATATATATATATATAATATATACATTGCGTACAAATTGAAATCGGGGTGCGCATGGAGGGTGAAGTCCCGCACGGCTGTAAAATATTATTGTCATTTCCAAATTAAACCATTGAATCAGGCGCGTGCGAGACCCCGCTAGGGCGTACAAAAGCGGCGCCCTGTTCGCACAGCCTGCCATGGGGAGCAGGCACCTAGACAGTGCCGCCACTCAATACTTGCTCGATTACTGTTTGCTTCGCAGCGCCTATGACCCACCCCCCGTCCGACTGGCTAATTTATGCACATAACGTGAGGACAATAAAATTACTATTAATTTGAGCAAATTATCACAAAGCTAGGCACGCATTCTCATCAGCTGCGCATTGCTTCCCATTCATGTTATCTGCGCTTCCACCTCACCACTCCATGTTATTTCTGGCTTAAACTAAAGTTAATGCTACAATAAATGCAAGGTACAATCGACGATGTTTTATGAAAATTTATGTAAAAGTGAAGATATAAAGCAAAGATAATTAAAAGATTGTCCCGTGGATACCTGCAATTTCGCGAATAAGTAATAGCCTTGAGGATGGCATCAATACAATGTCAGGGTGGAGCATAGAGGAGAGAAATAAAATAAAATAGTAATAATAAGGTGTAAACAGGGGTATTAATGTGGCTGCCGTGTGGTAATAGTAACGTGGACGTAATACGGTTGTTATTGTAGCGGTGGTTTGGATTGATATAGAAATTGATTTCTCAGTAGCACGATGCTCGGATTAGTTTGGCCGATTGGTGAAAAACAAAGAGTGGGAAGTGATTCACGACGCCACTGGAACGGCGATGAGCAGCGTTCTTTTTGTTATGTTTTGATTAGAACTTGTGGAGTTTAGATGCGGTTATCACCGGATTCTGTTTCTCAATGAGCCTGCGCCCCTCCGCCTTGTAGTCATACTTGCAGTCGTGTGCCTCAGAGTTCCGGTGTTGCGCACAGAACATCAGTCCGCAGCGGCAGTTGTAGATGTTCGTGATGTTCAGCCGCTTATTGCACTGTTCGCAACGCATGCGTTTCTTGGCAACCACGGCGGGCAAATCGCGCGTGGCTCCCGGGGTCTGTGCCACCTCCGCTGGGATCTGTTCGGTTTGCATCTGGAAGTCGCTGCACAGCGTGAGCCTCTCGATATCGTTGGCGATGCTCGGGTACTCGCTTGCCAGCTCTCCGACTTCCCCGATTCCGTCGACGTCCTCTACGCCATCGATGTCACCGAGCTCTATGATTTCCTCGATTTCCTGGACCTCTTCGACATCCTCGATCTCGTCGATCTCATCGGCGTCCTCCTCCTCGTCATCCATGGCGCGGTAGAAGTTCGGGCCGATATCCAGTGCGAGGCCGCTGGCGGCAAGACTTCCCGGTGGCGGCAAGCCCGACGCCATGTACTTGCCGAAGTCATAGTAATCGAAGGCCAGCTCTTCTAGGTCCGGGAAGTCGTCGAAGTCATCATTCTGCTCGTCCTCGATGTTGGAGACGGTTGGCCCCGGCAGCTCGGGGCTGGGCGACTGCGACTGCGCCAGTGGCGGAAGAGAGTTGTCGTTGGAGTTGCGGCTGAGCCGACCGTAGAGCGGGCTGCGAGTGACGCACGCAGGCGTCGGCTGTGGCGGCATAGCGGCCGTCGCCGTATAGCGCGGCATGGCCGAGAAACGGTAGAACACGTCGTCGGGGTCCTCCTGCGTCGGCTCAAGCAGCGGTCCGAGCCCAAAGTCGGCACCAGCGCTGTCATAGTCCAGGCTGGCGCGCCGTTCCACCTTACATTGCGCTGACGTGCAGGCCGTGGCGGCTCCCGCCACCTCAGCCATCTCCTGTTCGGCGGCAGCGTCCTCAAGCATCTCCTGCTCGGGATCGGGGACGAAAAGGCCCAGGCGGGCCACGCGCAGCTGATGGTGTGCCGGATGCGTGCACTCCTCCGGCAACTCGCAGTACGCCGGCAGCGGGTCGAAGACGTGCAGATTGTGCAGATAGCCGCCGGCGGAGTGGCGGTGCGCGCGCGAGCGGTGCTTCTCCTTGAGCGCCAGCTCCTCCAAGTCGATCGCATCCTCCAGCACGGCGACGCTGAGGCGCGCTGTCGGCTGGCTGCTCTTGGCATACCGCATTGCCCGCTGATGGCGCATACGGCGCTTCAGACGCTGCAGCTTGTTGGCCATCTCAAGCGCCTCGGCCATCTTGGAGTCCGACCCCGGCTGCTGCTGGCCCGCCGGCAGCATCTCGCAGCGCAGGTGCGGGTACGGGTGCGTCCAAGCAAACGTATGCGCGTCAGAATGCGGAAGAAAGCTCGGAATGGACTCACCGGCCGCCCCCTGGCCAGCGAAATACTCCTCGATGCTCGGCACCAGGAGGAGTGGAGTGCCACCGGCAATGATCTCCACCTCCACGGGGCCGAACGGCATGGCCATGCTGCTCAGCACGGCGTCAGTGCGGTCGATGGCGCCGGGGGGGATGGGGTCTTCGTTGGGCGCGCTGCCATTGGTGGCATCCGCGATGGCGTTTGTGTTGGTCGCGGCGGACGTGCTCGCCGCGTCGGGGTCGGGGAGCGCCTGGGTTGACTTGTCCGGGTACGGTGAGTAGCTGCCGTCCTCGTTTTCGATTACGCGCAGCACATTCAACACATCACCGTCTTTATACACAAGCACTGATACCTTCGAACCTGGCTCGATATCAGTCCTGCAAGCAAGCACCGAAACCAGCGTTAGACAACTACCTACAGCGAAACACCACAAGATCACTCAACCTTTGGCTGTTGCTCGACATTGTAGTGATTTTAGCTATTCGGAGACAATAAAAATTTAGGAATAAAATGACGCCGCGTGAGGATTCGTGATTCGGAATTTTTGCAAATGTTTGTTTGACAGTAAACGAAAAAAGGAGGCAGCACCATCACACATTGTCTCCAATAAGCTTTTTCAACGGAACAATGGCGACAATTCAAATCGACAAACGGCAACGAGTGATAGGCGAAACATACTTTTCCCAGGCAACATGTTTGAACACTAACACTGGCGGTGCAGACGCTCCTATGATAAACATGCTCAAAAGTTTCTCCACCACTGAATGGAAATTCCTGACTGAAATCGTGAAGACTAACTGGGAAGCAAACGAGGCCAGAAGCCACCAGGAATTAAGAACAAATATTATGTTAGTATATAAAAACACCTGACTGCTTTCAAACTGGTCAAACTGGATCAAACTGGCGGGACGTGTCAGTTAGTGTCTGTTACAACTTAAGCGATGATCAACTGCTACCGATGATACAAGGTCCTGGAGAGGATAAACGGACAATGAGCAGACCCCAGAGACAAGGACAACATGACTTTATATCTAGCCCTGGCCAAAGGAAGACTAAGAAGAAGGAAAGAGGCAACAGCATCCAAAGGCATCATGATATTAATGACAACTTACAATTAAGGCTCTCTGGCTTAACTAATCTAATATCCAATCTAAGCTAATAATTAAATCTAAAAGAAACCTGAAAACAAACTCGTAATTTTTACCATGTTAGGGAAAAATACTGTAAACTAAATTTAATCAGATTTTTTTACGGTTTTGTGGCGCGCCTTCCGTTTGCGAAATTCCCTCCTTCCATTTCGTATAATCGGCTATTTTGTACTTTTCCCGAGTGCCGGGTCGCCGGCCCTGCGCCTCGGCCCCTTTTTACATGCAGTAATTCCGTGTCGCTCAACGGGTAAAGAAGTCTTCACTTAGCGCTAATTCCTGATATTCATGCAACTACCGGGGCGAGTAGAGATCTTAGAAAGTGTAGAATGTGACTCTTACACCCGGGGATCCTGCGTGGCAAGCAGCAACTTAATCACTTATGCTACACTGCCTCTAAACCAGAATCTTCCTAACAGAAAAACAATAAATGATTCAAACCTATCCGATAATTAAAATCACTTAGGTGCGCGCTTGCACGCTATAACAATATACCACACAGCTGTCAATCTTGCCAGGGGGGACACCTTGTATATAGCAGCCGCCGGAGCACTTACTGCGAGTTCTCAATGAGTTCCTTGAGGTCCCTCCAAATGATTTGATGATCGCAGGAAGTGAACCTGCGGGATGCGATGGGCCCGCCGCGGACCGACAGCACCAACGTTAAAATGCTGCCGTGCGTGATGCCGCTCTCGCCTAGCACTGCATAGTCGGGCATTTCCTCCATCTGGTATAACAAGTTCTGATGATGAACGGGAATACCTGCGCGCCGGGCGAAACAGCAATGCACGGGTTAAATTAGAGTGCGCACGAATTGAATGAGAGCAAAATTGAAACACAATCAAACGTCACCTTCAACACGTTGAATTTTATTCTTGATGTCGAGAATTGTCTCGGTGGGGTAGACGCGGATATCGAAGATCGTACCGGTGAGCGTCTCGACGACCACCTCCATGGGCGGATCGCCCAGCGGGTCTGGTTGGCCATCGTCAGACATGGTCCTGTGCTCACAATGCGGATCTGCCAGAAGCTATGATGCGCGTGTTCGCCACCAAATGTTTAAAACAAGTGAATAACAGCCGCGGGAGGGCGCCCTCTGCCTGACGACGGCGGACGAGCTCGCAGCCAACGCGGACGCGAGCAGGGCGAAGCTCCGTCACGTGCGTACATCAACAAATCCGCGCCGGGCGTTGACACATCTGGAAAACGCCAAAGTGAATGTCATCCGCGCCTTCTGCGCGTGCATCAGCACTTCCTGGGAGCCGACCATCCTCCAAGAGGCGGTCTGCCAATTTGCTTGGATGGAAATGCTATGTATGAGATGTCTGCCAAGTTAAATGGGAATCTCTACAAGGGATGCGAGGGAGGCAATGTGTGATTAGTGATTGCCAATCAAATGAACGCAAAGCGTGCGCCGCGACAAGAACGACAACGGCAAACGATTAATGGGTGGCGATCGCCGCGCACGGTATGCGTGTTGGGCTGGATGCTACATTAGTCATACCCGGTGACCCGTTGGCGAAGGCGTGCTGCAGACGGCGACGACGGCGACGCCGCGCGCACTGCTAACACCGCATGCTGTGCACTCCCCACGACAGAACACGCCCACGACGACGCTGACACCACACCAGTAACGAGAAGAGCAACAACAACGGTGACGGTCGCAGCAACAACCGCGGCGGCGGCAACGGCGAGGTCCGCTTCTCAAGAATCGAGGACGTGCGGCGCCCTACAATTCGCCGACGGCACCCGCGGCGGGCGTGTGCATGCCGCAATCGCGCGCGGCTGCCCAGAGCGCGGCAATAGCTGGCCGATTCTCGTGGGCGCGGAGTAAGCCTGGTGCACCCAATCAATCCGCGATTAACGCACTCGCTACGCCCGCGCCGCGCTGATTACAACATCAGGGGTGCCGTGATTCCTGCGACTTTTGACGAAAACTCGGCTCAGCTGTCCGCAGTTGACGTTTGACATGCGGTCGCATGGCGCATGCGCCACAATGTCCAATTTCGGAGTGAAACCACTTCCATCATATAATTTGCGTTTCAGCTAATGAAGCACACCTATAAAGGAGAAGTAAAAATTAACCTTATCAACATTTGAAAGTAAATATGATCTCATTAAAATTAGCAAACAAACTTCTTTGTTCAAGTCGCGCCATCTACACACTAGAATTGTAATATCCTAGCAGAAGCTTCCTTTTTCAAATTACAAATTGATTTATAGCAAATCTGTTCATATTCTCATCGATTAGCGTTATCCAAGCGAATTGCACCTACAAATGCTTTAATTTCATGCTTGTTTTTTAGTAAATTCGATCGATTTTAAGAAAATGTTATGTGCTTCCCTGCGATTACCACGCTGACCAATGCGCTTGTAAGAAACCATGTGGTTTGTAGTTTGTAGTATCATCATGTAGGCGTACCAAGGCATACCAACAACATATTAGAGCAACATTTAAGTGACCTGCGAAATTCTTGTCTCCACTCACAGATCACTGCAAACTAATTCTGTATCGTTCGAGCAATCACACAAACCCAGTCGCATTGCACTAACAGAGTAAAGTAAGTCAGAATCGCCCAGAATTGGGATATTCCATGATTGTTAACAATTAGAAGCAACCGGTATGAACAAATAAGTACCAGAAGTAAATTTTCTGGCTCTTTAAGTGTAATTTCTAAAAGTTTGCATCGATCTGAAGTGCAATAGTTTTAACGACGTTTGTAGACATATAACCTCCAAAAACCCGTTTTCTGTTAAAAATGCATCTCAACCGAACCAAATGCGTGTAGTTTGTGTATGTATTTAGCGAATAAGGAATATCGGTGAAATCGCAAACGTGATAACGCCTTTCCTCTGGTGCTTCGTTCCTGATATTGTTATCACCGCGAGGCGGAGGCCAAATTGTTTCCTATTCCCTGGAAACCAATTTACTCGAGGAAGTTTGTCATTATCCGAGGTGCATGAAATCAACGCGGCTTATTTAAATAATATGCGCGCCCTGCTGCAGCCGTCGGCAGCTTTCTAGCGATCATTCGCTGAGTGCCTCGCTTAACGCGCGCGCGCGGATTGTCGGGCCGCTTGCCATGGCAATTATGCATAAATCGCGGCAAGTCAACAGAATAGCACGCATCGCCGTTAAGACAATCCTTAACCCGGTTCGTTCTCGGGCCGAACGCCATTCGAATGGCGCGGCGCGCAACAGCCGCGTTGACAGTCGCGGCGTGTTAGAAGCCAATGTCAGCTCAAGGATAACCTCGAAACCTCGTTCCTCGCGCTAGCTGGCGTGGTGCCCGCGCGATGAAGCGAGCGCGCGGCCACGAAGTTGGAAGAGGGCGGACGCGCCGCATTGCATAACTGGTATTTGCCGGCTCGCAGGTGGTCGCTGGTGGCCGTCCGACTGGGGAGACCGCGCGCCTGAAAGGCGCCGCGCCGCACGCGCTCCTCACCAGTCGCGCGCCGCGCATCGTACTGCGAGCGCTGGCCCCGTCTCCGACCCGTGCCGAGACGCATCTCCGCAGCAGGCAATAACATGCGATCGACGCTCGGCCTCTTCGCGCTCGTCGCCGCCGCCGTCGTGCTGTGCAACGCCGAGGAATGCAACGACGTCATCGACAACCATCTGGGCACCAAGACGCCCTATCGCGTCGTGGGCAATCTAAATCACAATCGAATTGAATACTCAGGTGCAAGAACGGATGAACCGCAAAGCGCCGAGGTAGGAAGGGAGCCCACCGTTTAATTCCTTCTTTTGTGTGTGTTCCCAGGATGTGTGCCGCAGAAAATCTGGATGCTCACGCGCCATGGCACGCGCAATCCGAGCAAGGAGTACATCGACGTGATGAAGGGCCGCCTCTCCGATCTGCGCCGGGCCGTCCTGGAAAGTGACAACGGTAACACATCGACCAGCATTAGTAGCATTACAATAATATGGAATATAATGACATCCGTTGCGCTTTCGCGTCGCTTGTTGCGCATGCCGACAGAGCTCATCAACTCCGATCTGCAGCTCTTCGAAAAGTGGAAGGTGAATTTGGAGAACGACGACGACAAGCTGCTCACGACGGAGGGCGCCAACGAAATGGTACTGCTGGCTGAGCGCATGCAAGCGCGCTTCCCCGACATCCTCTCGAACGTGTACAGCAACACCTCCTATCAGGTGCGTAGCGCCGCCGTGTTGTCACACTAATCGCTTGCTCAAGCGCGCTATCGCGCAACCGCATGTAATGCATGTCTCTCCGTGATGCGCAGTTCAAATTCACGCACACCAAGCGCGCCAAGAGCAGCGCGCACTACTTCGCCATTGGGCTCTTCGGCAAGCAGACCGCTAAGGACGTCTGGTTCCCGGAACCTTCCACGAGAGATCCCATTCTAAGAGTAAGTCGAGGTCACATTAGCATTTGATAGCATTTTATGCATGCCCCAAGTAGAAAAAAAGGTAAATCTAGAACGCAGAGACCCTCAATGTGTTCTGTGTTGAAAAATGTAAAGTGCACAGAGAATTCAAACTAAGTAACAATGTCGACATGCGCAGTTTTACAAGTTATGCAGTAAATGGCGGAAGACTGTCAAGAAGAATCCCGACTCACTCGTCGAGCTTAAGAAGTTCAAAGAGAGCGAAATTGCTGGCATTATTGTTGCCAACATGGAGAAGAAGCTCGGCCTGAAAGAAAATGCGTTGACTTTCGGTAAGTCTAGCAAATCCCACGCAAAATTGATGTTTCTCTAAGCCATGGCAATTTTGATGAGGTGTTTGGCGGCTAAGTTGTATTTTACTCGCACAGCTTTTGACCCGCCTTTCTTGGTTCGAGTTCATAGTTGATACTCTGGTATTTGTAGTTGCTACTATGAACAACATTCATGAATGTAACGGCGATTTGGCACGGAATGCAGCTTATTGTTTCGTCGCAGCCAGGTCACAGAAATTCTGAACGCTGCGAGAACCGTTCACGCCGTGTGCAACTCTCCCCGCTCCCAGTCGAATTATGCCATCGTGCTCGTCATCAGTTTCTATGTCGCACTAATGTATGACGCCGATGCCACTGGCATCGGCTTTTAATTCCAGATGATATTCAATACATGTTCATCACCTGCGCGTTCGAAACAGCGTGGAGCCGCAAGAAGAAGTCGCCATGGTGTACTGTTATCGACCTAGAAACATCTAGGGTAAAACATCGCGCCAGCAGGCGAAACAAAACAAATCGCGAATAATTGCGATGTCCGGCCCAGCGTCCATGCACGACGAATGTAATGTGCTTTCACATTTCAGTACCTGGAGTATGCGGAAGACCTGAAGTACTATTGGATTGACGGCTACGGCTACAACATCACCTATCGGCAGGCGTGCCCCGCCTTCGGCGACATGTTCAACCATCTCGATGACCCAGAGCCGTACCCACGCGCCGTCCTCTACTTCACGCACTCCGGCGCGTTGCTGAAGATGATCGCGCACCTCGGGCTCTACCGCGACGAGGAGCACCTGCTCGCCGACAACATGAACGACAGCCGCCAGTGGAAGGTCAGCAAGATCGATTCGTTCGGCACAAATCTGGCCTTCGTCGGCTTCAAGTGCAAGACCGGCAAGAAGGTGCTGTTGCTGCACCAGGAGCGCATCGTGCGCTTCCCGTTCTGCCCGGACACCGATCTCTGCGATCTCTCACGCATCAAGGAGGTTTTCGTCGACAGCCTGGAGCAGTGCCGCTTCGATGACTTCTGCGAGACTAACCAGAAATAATAACCGGCGGCCGCGCGAAGGTGCGAAGGTTCAGACGAGAATGCGATGCGGAAGTATGAGATTTTATGAGAATCGTGAATGTATTTATTTATTGCCTAACTTATTTTGATATGTATCCACTTTGTATCCTATCTGCATACTTGAGTAAAGGGCGGTGCTCCATTCGCAACTCCGTTGCATTCTTACCATAAATGATGCGCATGGGGTGCTCATTTTGAAGAACTACACGACGCCTTCAAAGTTCGCTCCTTGGTCAAGAAGCAAGAAAATATTTGGGCTAGTTAACGGTGGCTGAAGTTTAATGAATATGAAGTAATCACAATAAACTTCACTTCGAGGCCTTTTACCCTTTAAGAGTGTCGGCTTAATTTAGATAACTTTCGGATAATCACGCCGTGCACGTGCACATTGTTGACTGTAACCAACAAATGGCGAAGGCAATGTACGAGATGCGTGCCAAGTTTAAAGCATGTCCGAAATTGAACGCATATAAAAAGAATCATTAAAAAATAACTAACGGCAGTAAGATAACTCATCTCCAACTTCATATGTTCAAAAAGTATTCATCGTTAAATTTCCTGCACCAAACAGAAAAAAAAACACATAAAATAGTAATAAAAGTGTTGAATAATCCATACATTGAAAGGTGTACGTCAGTCGCCGGCAATTATAAATTGTGCTGTTTATTATAGTTTTCATTTCATATCGTCATTATAATCATAATATCATCATAAAGCATGTTTATAGTAAGGGAAGCGCTTGTCTACAAGCCGAATATGTCATTTTCTCCCTATACAAGAACTGGTACCAACGGTCGATCAGCATTGCGAGAATAACCATCTAGCTACTGCTTGATTGCGCTCCATTTACCTACGCGCGCGCCATTTCGCATCACGTCACCGCTTCGAAACACAGTACAGTACAATACAACTTCACTTCTTGCATTTTTTTCGTGCACGTTTCGCTGCTTCGCGTTTGTAATCTGATAGTTCCTGCATTTTGGGCGCTCTGTTTCTGCTGTTTGCGTTTTGTCTGCTTGCTTTTAAACGTAATGTCGCCTCCGTTTAAGTAGTAACTTCTAGTTTTAGTAATATTACAGTCTTAACAGTTATTATTATCATCATCGTCATGTCGTATCGTATCGATTCGTAAATATTTCAGCAATCAAAGAATTTCGCGCAAAGGTCGAACGAAACCATTATAAATCTGCGTCGCATTGTCGTCTAATTGTAAGTGTTAAATAGCTAAATATATCTCTATATCATTTGTATCTTGTTTCGTTTTAGTTTTGTTTATATTTGCGTGTTTTACGTTAGTATGCTCGGTTTGCTTCGCGTCGCGTTTGTGGTGTCGTTTAGTTATTTATTCGCTTAATCTTTGCACAGTCGCGATGATACCTGACAAAATTAGACTTAGATGTTTCGCATCTTTGTGTCCGCTTTGGGAAGAGAGATTGTCCGAGAGATAGAACGAATGCGATCGACATTGGTACTTTGAACAGCTATACTTGAATAATTCTATGCTTCACATTATAATTATTATTTTATAGGTATTGTAGTAATTGGTTGCCGAGATCGGCGTCCTCTGCCAGCGCCTCCGGAGTTCGTCGCCTCTCTCGCCCAATGTCAGCGCTCGCCGACACAGCGAAGACGACGAACACCGCGTCCTCGTTTTTGCATCCGAGTATATTTTTTCCTCCTCATCGTCAACATCTTCGTATTCTTCTTCTTTTTCTTCTTTGTGTTACATCGGTTCTGACTTTAAGGCTTACACTTGTAAACTTAGGTAGCACGGTACGACGCACGACATAAACGTTATGTTCTTTACATAATAAATCAATGGCATGTGAATGTTTTTGTACTATTTTCATCTTATTAGTTTTCGTGTTCTGCAGCGTGCATTTGGTTTCATTTAGTTGTCACTGGCGCATTACTTGCTCGCCGGTTTGTTTAGTTAGTTCCTCTTTCATATAATACAATATTATGAATTTATCATTTACATATCTTTTATCATTCTCGTCGTGAAATTACACTGGGGCATCTTCATCGTAATCGTCCTAAAACCGCCAAATTATATGCACACGCCTCCAGCGCCTTAATGCAAACCAGGAAGTAAGAGATTCGTCCGTAAACTATAACTTGTTCGTACTCGTAGTGTCGTAGTCGAGCGGGATGAATTCACAGTGTTCGCTCGGCGTGGAAAGAGATGGCTTGCATGGGTTTCGGATTTTTCTCTCGCGTAAATATCGTAGAATCAAAAATATCTTTATAGTTTGTACTTGACCGCTATAAATGTCTTTGCGTCTTCATTATTTTCACTTTTATCATTATTTTTTGTTTGCTCTGCTTTGCGTCTTTTTGTTTGTGTTCGCTAAGTCTCTGTCTTAAAGCTAGGTATTAAACTATTTATTGTTAGTTACATCTACCATTATCCATTATCCGTACCATTAAGTTACGAGAAGTTACATGAAAACCTTAGCAATAAGAATAAACCAACTTTACTTACACGCAAATAGACGTAATAATAGTGTAATAAAGGCGAACCTTTTAGGTTCGAATAATCGCATATTGCAATATCGGCCAACGTTCGTAGACAACAATTTTCAAATTTTCTCATTTTTCTCTCACAAACTGTGTCACATTAAATTCAAATTTTCTCAAAAGTCTCAATCAAATCTTCATAAATATGCAATCAATAATTTCCCCCCTCGCCCGGCTTCCTAAAGCTAGCGCAATATAAATTTTGAAAACATAATAAATTCATACCAAAACATCAATTTAGATCATTTTGTCATTCACAGGCAGTTGATTTCTTCGAATAAACCTTAGTGGAGTTTATTAATGCACCGAATTTCTTGCGTTTTTGCGTGGCGTGGTTTGGAGTGAGTTTACATTGATTGGGTTTCGACCTGTATTGGCTGCTCTGGGCTCTCATTTGTCTCTTCGGTGTAGTTTGAAAATGGTATGGACTCGCGTTTGTTACAATGTTGCTTCGGAATGATTTAAAGTATACCTGATGAGTTGTTTGTCGTCGTCGGGGCGGCAACTTGCAATTGCAGGGTGGGCGTGCTCGACGTGCCCTGCTGGGAGAGCTCGGCTTTCACCCGGCGGGCGATGTGCGAGCGCGTGTGCTTTCGCAGATGATCTTTCCTATAGAACCCCTTGCCGCATTCGGCACAAATGTGACGTTTTTCACCTGAAACCGTGCGAGCGCGTGTTATTGCTTCGGGCGGCGCGTCAATGCCGTGTTGCTACCTGAGTGTATGACGAAGTGTAACGTCAGTTGCTCCTTCCGCTTGAAGGCCTTGAGACACACCGTGCAGACGTACGGCCGCTCCGGATTGTGCGACTGCTTATGCCGCGTGAGGTGGTCCTTCCGCTTCAGGCCCGCGCCGCAGATATCGCAGACGAACCGCCGCTCCAGCGTGTGCCCGACGAGGTGCTGCTCCAGCAGCTCCTTCTCCGGGTACGCCATGTGGCACTCCGGGCAGCAGTACAACGTGCTACCGTCCAGCGCCGTGGTGAGCCGGATCTCGCCGGGCTTGGGCCGCGGCTTCTTCTCCTTCTCCACCTTCTTCTTCTTCTTCTTCTTGGCAGTGGTGGCGGCGGCGGGCGGCGCCGGCGCCGGGTTGAGGTTGCCCAGCGTGCCCAGCGTGTTGATGGACTGCGCGCCCAGCAGGCCGTTGGGCGGATTCGCCAGCGAGTTGTTCGCGTGCAGCAGGTTGATGTCGTTCGGCACGCTGATCGGCTGCTGCGCGCCCGCCGTGCTCTCCTTCTTGATCGTCTCCGCCGAGTACTTGAGGAAGTGGTGCAGGCTGAGCGGCAGCGTGGAGGCGGGCAAGTGCGACAGATAGTCGGCGACGGTCGAGCCGGGCGTCGCGAGCGACTGCCACGTGGAGGGCATCGCGTTCTGCTGCGCCAGTTGGTGGCCGCGCGGCTCCTCCTTGGCGCCCTTGTCGCCGCCGCCGCCGCCGGCGCCGCCACCGCCGCCCGCCTTGTCCGGCTGGTTCTGCATGGCGGCGCACAGCTCCTGCGCTAGTTCCTGGTGGTCGTAGCGCTTGTCCTGCTGGCGCACGTTCTGGTGCGAGTACACCGCCTGGTTGAGATAGTTCGCCGCCTGGTACTTGTTGTTGACCATGTGCTGCTGCGACGGCGTCGCCGGATGGTGTTGCGTGAAGGACGGCACCCCGTTGGCCGTGTATCTATTGCTATTCGTTTCCTGATTGCATAGCGCATTGTTGGCGGTGGTGTCGTGCGTGAACTTCGCCGCGAACTGGTGAATCGTGGGTATCGTCGTCGAGAAGTGCCCGCCGAAGGGTGAAAAATTCATGATGCGAAGTGGGGGCTGACTCGGAGTCAAATTATTGCCTGAAAACCACCACCACCAAACCCATTGACATAGACGCTGTATTCAGGGAAAGGACCTCCAAGGAAAGGAAGTAGGATTGCAAAAGGGACACCTCCACTGATTGGAATGAATCACGCAAAATGCAATATTTCCATGACCTTGAATGACTCACAAAGATGACCTTCAACTGACAAACAAATTTTCACTCTCGCGCAAAAGGAAAAACTCGGCCGGCCCACGACAGCGCGATGCCTTTCGGCCCGAGGGCGCGCACCTCGAAGGAACTCGAAGGACATGCATGAGATCCTCCACCCGGGCGCAAGCACCAGGCGCAATTAGGCGGCGATTCCTGCGGCGACCATCCCGCAAGCACTTAACCGCACAAAACTATTGATTTTCCATTTGCGAAGGCGCCCGCTTACCATATTTAAAATCCTCCTCCGAGAGTCGCCGTTTTCCTCGCGGCCGCCGCCTCCGGGTACGTGGACACGATCACGCGACACTGAATGCTACTAATTCGCTCGTCCACAGCGAGAGCGCGCACTGCGACCGGCCGTGTTTACCTGCTCGACATTTCTGCTTTCAGACTGCGATTTGGCTCGCGCGGCGCATTATCAGCGAAGGACCGCACAGCGCAGTACACGTTCCGGCTGTGGTAGGGGGTTGAGGCTGTGCGGCGCGTGATTCGCCCGACATCATGGGGGGAAGCGCAAGCGAGAGAGGGCGACCGAGTGCGCGATGCGCGCGCTCCGGCGCCGCGCGAAAGGGTTGCTGCTGTCGTTGCTGCTGGCGGCCGCCGCTGCCGGCGCACCAAACTGGACGCGCCGCGTGCGAACGCGCTCCGGCGACGGGGAGGACAACACCCCTCTCGGCGGTGGCTGCGGGCGCGCGCTTTTGGAAATCGCGCATTATTTAGGCGCCGAACTGGTTTCGGCTCTGGCGATTCGTAACAATTTGCGAAACGTGCGCGTCTCACCCCAGCGCTTAGCACCCTCGATGGATTCAGCATCCGTCCGGCAACGGGTGAGAAATAAAAGACACCAAGCCAACAAGTGAAGAAAATCAAATCGCACGGGAGGGATCTTCCAACCGATCCGCAGAACCGAACTTCAAGCGCGCGGTTGTTCACGTGTTTCACATCCCAGGAGGGTGCGAGCGGTGCTGGAATCAATCCGATCCTGATTTGAAGGCCAAGACACCTCGAGGTCGCAACAACGCATCAAAAGGAAACAATTTGCATATTGCAATATTTCAAGGAAACAGGTACCTCGGACGAGCCGAGACGTGAGAAACAAAACGAATCTTTCTCGGTGCGCAACCCCTAACAGGTTTCTAGCCGTTAGATCAGCATTTTGCTTGGCATTTTACATTTTTCTGTAAACAAATTTGTATTTATCCGTTGCTCTTTCCTTACAACCACTCCACGATGGTCTCATAAAATACTTAATCGCTTTCCAAAAAACAATTTCTGCAGCAAATATTAAGCTCTCATTATTTCAATAAATTTGAACAAATTGCACACGTTCCACTGCTTGAGCTACCACAAACACCGATAGATGGCAACATCTATTGGTTGCATTGCGTCGGCCTTGTCAACTTAACCCATTTCATTACCAAAACAAAAACAGGCTGGTAGCGTTTACTGAAAAGGAATGTTGCCAGACAAGTACAAGTGTATAAAGTTCTAAACTAGGATGGAACCACCTTCAGAGGGCTCGCATTCCAAGCTGACTATAGTAATCCATCCTGGATCACTCAATCTTCGTATGGGGCGAGCGGCCGACTTAAATCCTATCAATGTCCTGCACGCCATCGCTCGCAAACGCCTCCCGGGTGGCCCCAAACACGTGGACCCTTTCTTACCGCCGAGGGTGGAACTCCAGAACGCTCAGGAAATCGAGGACGCGCGTCTCAGTGTGTCCTACACGCTGCAATCCTGCCTACAATCAGATGGTCGCAGAAGGTATGCTACGCCCCCACAGCAAATTGCAGCATTTAACCGAAGAAGCCAGCCAGAGGTGCTTACCACTCCAAGTGGTGAGTGGGAAGAGGCAGATGCCGATAGTGTCGTTGGCAACGACATTTTGCGACTAAACCCCGAGGCGGACTATAACATCCACTTCCCATTCCGAAGGGGTGATTTAAATCTTCATTCAGGCCCAGGTGGCTCACTCACTGCAGTTATTGCCAATTTGCAGGCAATCTGGACACATATCTTAGAAACTCAATTTGGTATCCACCCAATGGACTATCCCTATTATAAAGTTGTGCTAATCAATCCAGATGTGTACAATCGAACATACCTGCGGGAATTATCAAATATGCTGTTGCTGGAGATTGGTTTTGGTGGTTGTTTCATCGTACAGGATCACGTCGCGTCTACGTTCGGCTCAGGACTGAGCTACGCCTGTGTGGTGGATGTGGGTGATCAGAAGACGTCGGTGTCGTGCGTCGAGGACGGTATTTGCCATCCAAACACTCGCGTGCGGCTGGACTACGGTGGAGCTGACATCACACAGACATTCTTCTGGTTACTACAAAAGTGCGCGTTTCCGTACAAAGCATGCAGCGAGCACAACAAGCTCGACACGATGTTGCTGCGCCAGCTGAAGGAGGAGTTCTGCCATGTGAACCTGGACATTTGTGGCTCACAGGAGAAGAGCTTTTGTTTGCAGCAGCCGGGTAAGCCGGTGCAGCAGTATACGATTCAGGTTGGCGACGAGTGTATCGTGGCGGCGCTGAGTTTGTTCACGCCGGAGCTGCTCGGCGTCACAGGGTCGAAGATGGTGCACACGCAAAACAGGAACATGGGTGATCCGGAGGATCCTCACGATGAAAACTATCTACGTGAAATTCGACGCAAAGGTATTTCAATAAATATTTAACGAGGGCAGCAAATGGAACGCGTCGAAACTGCATAAAATTATTGATTAAGTTTGTAATCATAAACCACGGATGCAATTAGCCATTTTCAACGTAAATTATGCACCACCATATTTCAAAATCGGGCATTAAGTTGAAAGGTATTGTTTTTCGTCGATTCTAAAACAATGTACGTTGTTTCTGAATGCCGGCGAAAGGTTTCAAGGATAATCTGGAAGTATCCAACGAATCCGAAGACTATCTCTCACAGATCCCCAGCTCGCAGGGCAATAACGAGGACGACATCGTTGTGGATGCCATCGACCCCGTGCCAACAATCACCGACAAGGAATTCGTCGTCAATCCGGGACAAATACTCGGATTGGATCAGGCTGTCCTGCAGAGCATCGAGCGCTGCCCCAGCGAGGACCTCAAGCGCAAAATGTATGGCTGCATTTTGGTTGTCGGCGGCGGGATGAAGTTCGCCGGCATCGGCACATGGCTGCAGAACCGCCTCAGCCTACAGATCCCGTACCACTATCGCGCCGAGCAGCTAGACATCATCACCAATCCGCGCGACATGGACCCCTCCATGGTGGCGTGGAAGGGTGCTGCGATAATGTCCTGCCTGGAGACGGCGCAGGAGCTATGGATCACGCCCGCCGAATGGGAGAAAATGGGGGTGAAGGTATTACGTGAGCGCGCGCCATTCACTTGGTGATGGCCCGGCCCTTAGAACCAGTTTCCCGTCGTACAAGAAGCTGAGGCAACATATAGAGTATTTCGCAACAATTACGCTCATCATCATTCGATGGTAATAATAGTAGCAAGTTGTACCTCTAAAGGCAAGCAGTTAGCAACTGAAACGGTAACTTTTAATTTACCCCAAAATTGCATCAAAAGCAAACTGCAGATCATTTAAACCAATCCACGGATTAATTTGCTAATTATCTCTCGCTGCATTCAACTTTTACATCACGAATTACCCATTGTATGTAATTGAAAAATTTAGAAATTCCAACTTAAAATTAATACTTTTATCCACCAACACATACCAATCGTATAATGATTGGTATGATGACTATGTATAATGGAAAACACCACGAACAAAAAAATGCGTTTCACTACAGCAGGGGTGGAGAAAAGTACAGTATGCAAACTACAAGAAATCAGGTGCAATATGTAACAGCACTAATTGATTAGTTCAATAGATTTTTCTTTGATTTATGCTGTCTTGTCTTCCATATGTGATATGTATTTCTCTCTGCTACTATCATTATGGACCACAGGTACTCTCAATCACTTAGCTTAAGTTTAATAGCATGCTTGCAGCCTTGTCTCATTTTTAATAGTTTTTAATAATGAAAAATAACCTGTTCAACATTGTATAAAAAAGTACTTTGCTTGTCCTACCACATACATACATTATTAGTTAATATGCTTAAACAGAAAGAAACTCCAGAAGTGTTTTCGTCGTCAGCGCACGCCGTCAGTTCGTCAACAGTTCCTCTTGCCTTCATTCTCTTTCTTTCTCTCTCTCTCTCTGTCTCTTTATTGTCCGACCTGACGTGCGATGCATTTTCAGGCAACTTCCGCCCGCCCTGTTTCAAAATTATCGTAGATTTGGTCCAAATAGTATTCATTTTCGGCTAATTTTTGCGTCATTTCCACCAGTGAAATATCCGTGATGACTCGATTTCACTGAACGATTACAATCATCACCTCTTCGCTTCAATAATTTCTCTTGTAGAGACCATAAACACAATAAATGGCGAAATGCGCGCGATACCGCACGCCTGCTCGGTCGCTATACTTTCATACAAACATATTTAAAATTTCAACAAGTGACAATGTTATTGCCTTAGTGTCTCCCTGACGCAGAATATTTTGGAGGCGACTGAAGGCGGTCACGCGCATCTCGCATCAGCCGCAAGTAAAATCTGTAGTGAAAATAAATTGGTACATTCCGTTGGCAATGTTTCCTTCATTCGCGCGACATTCGCTCTTTGTGTGTACATAATTCTTGCGTCTGCGTCCGGCGAGTAGAGTAGCGTTCGTGTGTGGTGTGAGTGTAAAGTAAAAGATCCTGTGTGATATACCTTTGAGGGCAGTCTTCGCGCAAGGGTGCATGATATTAAAAACAAGCGAAATGTTTCAGATTCAGTAGAAACGGCACAAGTTCCATAAAACAGTTGCTCTCCCAGCAATTATAAATCGATTTACGTATGTCAAAAATGAGTGCACATAATAAAAATCGCACTCCGCACCCGAACGCATTTATTGTGGGGAATTCGGGTGGAAACCAGTGGGAGGCAAATCATATTTGCTTAACCGGCGTGATTCCCATCCGTATTCGTCGCTAAGCCTCGACACATGCGCGCAGGCGCGCTCTTAATTTCGTTTACGATCTAAAGTTCTCTCATCAATTATAATAAATTACTTTAAACAGTGTGTAACAATAACAAGTAGTAAATAGAAATAATGTCAAATATCGCATCGACGCTTAGGCGCGCTGCAAGCTTGCTGGAAGCTGCTTCACAGAGCGCGCAGAACCGAATTGGTATTGTGCTCGCCGCGTTTTCCCAGTGCTCTAATCGTTCGTCCTGCACGGCACGTACTTTCATCAATACTTACACTCTAAATGTTATTTCCTATCATCTAGTTAAATATACGAATATATTAATCGGGCGCGGCCTCTGCGCAGCGCGGCGCTTGATATCATTTAGATCATATTTATACACGCTTTTATTTAGATTGGAAATAGCACCTTAATCTCCGTCTCTCCCTTCACCATTACTGGTCTTTCAGCATCTCACCCGAAAACCTGCTTACCGATCATAAGGTAGACGATTAGAACCATTGTCTCTCGTGTGAAAATTAAAAAATAGCGCGTTATATACACTCTTTCTCTCGGTTTCTCTGTACAAATTGTACGCTGCGCCGACTGCACTCGTCGTCACTGTCTGTATAAATATATTATCTATGCGCTCCCTATATACAACTGTGTCATCGCGTCACCGCCACCAATGTGGACGCCTGGCGGACGCGGCGTCGCTGCCGTGCGCGCCGCCGGCCATCGCTTGTTCTTAGCAGCGCGCCGCCAGCGGCTAGTTAGCTGGCGTGCGCCGGGCCCTCCGCTGCGCTCAACTATAACATGTTACAACACAATTTGTAATTCTGCGACAAACGGAGTTTGCGTTTTGGTTGGATTGGTGGTGCAGTAGCACGTTTCCACTGAATGCAAGTGTGATAGGGAGTCTGTATGCGTGCATTCCTGTTTGAGTGGTGCGTGTGTGCTTGGGTGGTGTGTCGATTGTCTCTAGTCAGGCAATACGGCGAGGCCGTCCGGCGGCGTCGGCAACACAACGGTACTTACTTGACTCATCTCGCCGTCGCCGCCACTTGCCACCTGCAGGTGCTGTTGCGGCACTTGGATCTGCACGGGGATTTGAATCGGCGTCTGTGATGTGGGCACCTACAAAATGAGCTTCAATGTGCAGCACTGCCGACGAAAATCGCACGAAGGCACACGGAAAACCGCCGCGTCAGCATGGCGCAGTACCAGACTACGCCACGCCGAAACAGTGAATTTCACGCGCCGAATTGATTTCGAAGCTCACCATCAGCTTCGACCGTCTAGAGCGATACTAAACTTTTACCTGAATGGTGACCTGCTGCTGCGAATTGTCCGCAGCAGCCTGCTTGGCGATGGCTTCCTGCGCTTGCAGCTGCGCTTGCTGCTCCTTGGCGCGGCGCGTCGCATGCGAACGCGCGTGTTTCCGCAGGTGGTCTTTGCGGTAGAAGCCCTTGCCGCACTCGATACACACCTCCGTCTTCTGTCCGGAGTGGATGACGAAGTGCAGGTTGAGGTGCTCTTTCCGCTTGAAGCCCTTCGTGCAAACGCTGCAGACAAACGGCCGCTCCGGATTGTGTCCGAGTTTGTGGCGCTCCAAGTGCTCTTTGCGTTTAAGGCCTGCGCCGCAGATGTCGCAGATGAACCGGCGCTCGATCTTGTGCCCGACGAGGTGCTGCTCCAGCAACTCCTTCTCCGGATACGCCATGTGGCACTCCGGGCAACAGAAGAGCGTCGTGCCGTCGAGCGCCGTTGCGATGTGCACCTGCCCGGGCTTGGGCTTCTTCGGTTTAGGTGGTTTCTTCTTATACTTCTTCTTCTTCTTCGTCTTGTCGTCCTCTTCTATCACCTCCTCGGCTTCCATAGGATGATCCTCGGTCTCCTGCATGATATACTCCTCAGTTTGGATGCTGTCGGGGTCGACAACGTGCACCGCCTCTATGACACCGTCCTCCGTGATCTGCTCGCGTTTGATGTCATTGAACTTGAGGAATTGCGTAAGGCCCTGCGCTTGGATGCGCTGCAGGTACTCCTGCACGCTGGTGGTGGTCTGGATGTAGTTGGCAGGTAGGGTCGTCACGGTGGTGCCGTCGGCATTGTCCTGGTCGTCCTTTTCCTCGGTTTTGATAATACTAACAGGCGTCATCTGCATCTCCTTTTTGGCGTCTTCCGGCGAGGCAATGCCCTGCTGTTGCAGCATTTGAATGTCGGCAGGTTGCAGCGCCGCTATCACGGTCATACCTTCCGGAATGTTTTGTCCGTCCACCTAAAAGCACCAGAATTAGTGGCGGGCATTAACGGAACACAAAACACACCTGAAAATAGATTGTGAGAGGAATATACGGATTGTGTCTAAGGGCACCACGTCCATTTCGCCGGTGAGAATGATCAACATGCATGAACTCCAAATTGCGAAATCATAGAATGCAATGAACGGCCATGGGTCGACGCTGAATCCTCTAACTTGGAACACCAAGCACAGCATGCATAACAATAGCTAGCACACAAGTGAATGACAATATCTCTTTTGGTTAACTAAACGCGAACAGCACGAAGCGAAGGAAATTCATAGAAATTCCTATCAGTGATCGTCGTGATCATCGGGTTATTGCGATGGAACCTTGAGTCCGACTCAACTTACAATTTGGATGCCTTCCTGGTTGGAGTTGTATGCCACCGTCAGGACGGTAGCGCCCTGGGCGAACGTCTGTATTGGAATCTGCGAGATTTGATACTTCGGAGACGAGGCGGAGCTGGTAACAGGGGCGGTCATGGTCGTGATCGGCGTGACCGGGTTGACCACCTGGATCTGTACCGTCTGCTGGGGGTCGCCGGGTTTGGCCCCCGGCATCGTGATGGGCAGCGTGATCACCGTCTGTGCTGGCGCTGGCGCCGGTGGTGCGGCGGGCGCGAAGGATGCCGGGTCCAGCGGCCGGATATAGTGCACCCCATTCTCTCCACCCTGCAGCACGCCAACAACCTGCCCATTGCCGACATTCTGGGCCAGTTTTCCAGAGAACTGCGTCGCGACCGGTACAGCCGAAATGGGTACACCCACTCCGAACGGCGTGAAATTCATCTCGGCTTCGGCCTTCTACTGGACGGAGAAACAACAGAAAATCACGCTTAATGCACAATTAATTAATGCACGTATAAACGGGTGGGTGGCAAGCGGCGGTTGTTGCCGCTTAGGGTAGCAGCGGTAGTTACGGTAGCTATCGTAATAGTGATAAGGGATGAAGGATACCTGGTTATGCATTAAACCGAGTCAAGCGTCTAGCCCCCCGGCTGGTATTTGTCGATCTGTTTACTGTATCTGCACAGACCACAGCTGATGGGCTTGTCCGCACTGGGAGGGCTCGCGCACACACACACACATACACCGGCACTCAGCGCGCGCGCGCACGTCCTCCGGCGGCTTTCGGGGGGGAGGGGGGCACACCTTTTCTGATACTTGCGTCCTTGGGGATACCCCCGAAAAATCACCTAGAGGGGATGGAAAATGGCGCGCCGCGGATGGAAGAGTGGAAGAGCGCGCGGCGAACGAGCATAACGGAGTGGTAGCGCGCACGGAGGTGCCGTAGAGCGGCGCAAGAAGGTAGGCAGCGATTGGAAAGTGGGGCCCCGATGGAGCGCCGCGCACCACGTGACCTCACCTAGAGGCAGCCGACCGGCGTGCATTGACGCGCTCTCTCCCTCGAACTGCGCCGCGCCGGCAGAGCGAGACGGCGACAGAGCCGAGCGACTGCGCGCCGCGCGAAGAGAAATCTAACTGTACACCTGGCGATGGCGCCTGGTAGGAACGTTGCGCTGGGTACACCACGATTTGACGCGGTGCGTCCTTGTTCTGTGGTTCGACGGCCTGCGCCCGAGCGAGACCGCCGCGCCGAAGAGAGAAACCCGCGCGGCGTAGAAGGACCCATTTACCTAGTTTAGCCTACTTTCACCGCATCGAGCATCTAGCAAGCGAGTCATTTTTATAAACTTATCCAGCAGAGCACGGAGCGCACTGCGATTGCCGGTGCTCCCCTACCTTTTAGTCGGTGCGTTCACCGCATGGCACATCATAGAACGCACGCTCTTCGTGGAATAGAAAGACCACAACTCGGAGCAACGACGGAAGACATCTGCTATTCACGCTCGTACCGAGGACCCACAAAACGTCGATCTACGGCTGATGTGCATACAAAGAGCAGAAAACGAAAGTCCCGACTCAAGTTCTACCTCTTGAGTTCTAGCCTAGCCGACCACTCTACTCGAGCTGAGCGGAGGTGAGTTTCACCAGTTAGAAACTACGCGAAGAACGGCGAAACACTTGTTGCATCGCTTCCCTTCGCTTGCGCGAATCTCGGGGCGACGGCATTTCCAGCGGGTACAGTTACATTATTATGCAGGGAAGACCCTCCAAACAGGTTCTTTGTTCGCCGCGCGTACGCTCCTGCCATTACCCAATTACCGTTATGGCAGAAAACACAGCGCCAACGAACGAGAGCAGCACGCAGGCAGAGCGGCCGGCCAGTGAACTAACAATTCCAAATTACGTACAACCGCCCGAGCAGACACAGTTCTTAAACCGCAATAAACGCGATAAGGAAAGATGTCCGTCCCAACACCTCGTTGTTGGGCGCTGAAGTGGTGCTACGTCTTCGAAAAGCGGACTTACCACCACCCTCCACTGAAGCCAGATTTCCATCCAGTAAACCTATGAGTAGTCAAAGTGGAGGTAAGCCACCAGGCTGTTGGCAACGCCATTTTCTAGTATGCTATAGCTGGCACACGACAACTGGCGTTTACAGTGCTTGGTGTTGGAGAAGTGCGAGCACGGAGCGTGGAGGAAGGGTGAATAAACTCTTGCCTCTCTCATGTGCTCGAATTCGAAGTACCTGGGTACCATCGAGCACCAAGCGCGGCGAGGTGCGGATGGTATGGGCAGCTCACAGCACGCGCACCTCTCGAACATGGCCGCACCACTGTTCGCATGCAGCACTACGCAGCTCGTCGAGTACGCATGCACGAGGTACGTTGCGTTTGCACGGGTAATGGCCGCTGCTCATCGAATTGTACATGCAGCAGCTGTCCCTGTCCCTGTTACGGATCATTCAACCAGTAAATTCTACAAGTTCTACACATCCACGCAGCACCACAGCTACACTGACACCAGGCGGCGATTGACATGACAGCAGCGCGCCGCAGCGTTGCGCCTAGTTGTAAAAACACCGGTCAAATGCGCTTCATAAATGTTGATTATTTGTGTCGTCAAAAATGAGACGAATATTCAAATAGCGGAGGATATTTTAGTAAAGCTTGCAGACTGATGAGACCTCCGCTGGTTTTCAGTTAATCAAGCTTCTTCCTGCAAAAGCTTAAATTTTCCGCGCGTCGCACGCGCATTTTTGCATGATGTAGGGGCGCTAACTAACACGAAACAGAGGGCACGCGTACGAACATGTCTATCAACTGTGTATCCGTCGAAATTATCGGCCAGCATTTGTTTATTCAGACCGACCGGTCGATAAGACCACAGTATACCATCATATTAAAATTTTATGTGTAACAAATGCGAAATGGGCTTGGGCTAACGCACACGCTTAGCACCCGCGCGGCGTGAGGGTCGGCAATTGTTGCTTCGCAAGCGTTCAAAAGCAATACTGATGCTCGGTTTTGAGACTGCGTGTATTCAATACATAATGCAGGTAACTTGATGGTCTGGTATGGTCAACTGTTCATGCAGGTAGAATGGATAGGAATAATGCGCATTTGCTGCGTGATAATGCTAGAGCTAGATATTCGAACCGCACGGATCGCTTGCCGTCGGACACGCGGCTACGCGATTATGTCGGCGATGTGCTGTACTGACGACGCACGCCAGCACGGGCAGCGCGGATCGTGAATGAGTCGAACCGGCAAGCCGACGGACGGACGAGAACGCATTTAGAAGCTGGCTGCTTCTAGGAGCGGCGACGAGCGGCTGTCGATGATGTGGCAAGCGCCGCACGCCGTGGGCGCGCTCGCGCCGCTTTCCGGCGTACATCACGAACACACTAGGTATGCGATGCGTAAGCCCGTCGCACCGATGTCGACGCGAGAAGCACAATGCACGAGCAATGCAGGCGATGGCTGCTGCGCCCACAAATTCGCACCGCTACACCGAATCGAAAGAGAGCGGCCGCCGAAATCGCGCGGCCATTGCGGCGCGGCTCGCCTTTACGCGCCGCGCTTGTGTCCGCGAACGCGCGTCCCGCCGCCAGCCTCAGGGCGCCGCGGCAGCAGCACACGGCCGCCCGCCACTACTACCTAGTGCGAGCAGCTGTCGTGGGCGCGACGCGTCCCGCCTGCCACGGCGGTGACGTCGTGCCCGGTACGTGGTGGAAGGGAAGTGGTGGTCGTGGTGGTGGTTTTTCGGAAGAATGTGGGGATGAATATATCCTACCAGAATACGCGACGAACACCCCTTCCACCGCAATTTCGACGGCGCCAGAGCGACGAAGCTCCCTACCCTAAAACACCCGCGACCCGCGAAAAGATACGAGAAAACGGTCTGGATCGGACGCGCGAGAGCGCGCCGCTCACTGCGCGGGCCCTTATCACCTGCGCGGCGGTAGCGTAGGCGCTTCTTCGGTTCGGCACTCACCTTTCTGGATGCGGCTGCTCTGTCGCGGCGGCCAGCGGACGCAAATGCACACACCTCACTGTTGTGAACGATAATGTCGCTGGCGGACGCACAATAGCTTGGGACGCGCACGGCGCCTGTATACTGCCTGGATGGTTCGTTGCCCAAGGTCCGCGCGTTAGGGTCTTTCGCTGCGAACATCGCAGTTGGCAGTGCGTGCGGCGCGCCAAATTCAAATTGCGCAAAACTAAAACGACGCAGAGCGCCTTCCGTGAAAAAACATTGCAAAACGCAAACACTCCAAATCTTAACATCCACTAAATTCCATAACACAAATAAAACAAGCAATAAATCGCAATAAAATCATATTGACTGTTTTGAGCATCGAACGTCTCGTACTTCCACAAGTTGCTTCTGCCATAGAGAATAAAAAACCCACAATAAAAGTTTCACGAATCGGTCGAAGTCAACTGGATCTTCGGTAAACCAAATTTTAGATGACACCAAATCTTTTATTGCAATAAGACAAAAACCACCTAGTTAGCAAAATATTTATAAATATCAATACATACTAAACACACAATTTGTCATTTTGGGAAAAAAAACGCTACAAAATCCACGTTCTCAGCTGAAGGATAGATTCGCTAAGCTCTCTTATTCACTTGGAATTTGTCAGACAGAAAATTTACAGAAAAGATCATGCTCAATTTCTATATGCACACATACTGGTATTATCGCAAATTCTTCAAGAAATCAATTTGAGAAAACAATAAAGAATACATAAGATTCTAAATTTAAAAAAAACTTTCAATTGTAGTTACAAATATGTTCTTCAGTTCATCAATTCATCACATTTGTCAACTTGCTTTATCAATATCGCTAACTGTGCAACATCACTCATTCATTATTCCTCTCCTGCCTTGCAATGTACATCTCATATAACAACTTGTTGCTGGTATAATAGAAAGGATTCTGTGTTTCAGTCAGTTCAGGATTGTATGATGCTGGAGTGGACTGAGGCCACTCAACACTATGAACAGACAGTGGTGGCGAGTCTGGTAAGTTGTTACTGGTAGTAGGTACAAAGGGCGCCCCCACTGTCCAGGGCTCATTCATCATGTTGATCTGGGTGCCCTTGTGTTGCTCCAGCAGAAGGTTGGAGTTGATGTGGAGATTATTGATGCGCTTGGACAATGGCATGAATTCAGTCTCATCTTCTTGGCTGTTACGCCCGCGTTTCCTGCCGATGGAAACACACGGAAGTAAAATTTAATAACGTTAACTTAATAAGAGTATATCATGTGATAAGAGCCAGGGAAATTTACCGGCTTGGAGTCATTTTACAACGAAGTTATGTCTTTCTACGCCATCACGCTGAGTTCCCCAGCGAATACTTTCGCATCGAGTCTGCGACGTTATCACAAGGCGTCGCTGCCTGGAAACGTCCGCGCCTGGTGCGCTGTCCCTTGTTACGTTCACTCCCTGGAGTAGCTCAGTGAGCAACGCGCACCACGGGGATTCGGCCTGCTCGAGCCGCTGGGATGCGCTGGGAGCAGGTAGCCCTTTGCTTATCGCACATGCGGAACGCGGTGGATTCGCACAGCACCGCACACCGCACAATGGAAGCGATACGCCACGTGTGTGAACGGGCGACAGCGTGTTATTGGGCCGATGGACGGGCCGCCATACACCGCTGTCGCGGCCCTACATGCGCGCTAGCTGCGCGCTGGCAAATTTGGAATGCGATTAGTGACAGTGACAGGAATGCGGTGTGTTGCGTGCGCACGGCGCACGCCCAGCTGCTATCGCGCTCTGTTGTCGCATGGGTCGCTTTCATAGCGGCCTGACGTGAGCAATTTGATTTTCGAACAGCTGCTGCGAGGTGTTTGAATACGTCGCCGCTAGATGACACAGCGGGGCCGAAACGAAGTTTAAACAAACTTAAAAACCGTTCACATACTTTGAGCACAAATAGCAGTTTATGACGAAATTTTTTGATCAATTTTGAACACTAATTTAAGGCATTTTCAATTAACATCTAGCACCTACTCAAATTAATATTAAGAAGCAGTTCTTCTCCTACACACTGCAGAGTACATTGTGAGACTTACACTTTGTTAGTATCCTAGTTATAAGGTGGCCTTTATGACATTTTTCATACTTGGTGGTTCCTATTATTTAAAAGATATGACGTTTTTAACGCTACTGGAATTTTATCCTTTACATTATTATACAACTTGTAATATGCTAATAAAGCACAACAGGCATATGGACCGTGGTACTAGGGGCTAAGGTCCCCCTCAAAAGAAAACATATATATGCTGATAACCGAATTAATTAATAAAACTACCATCATGTATTTGAGAAATTTGCCCTCTTTATGCGCTGAAGAGCACGTTCTCCTAGTTTACTTAGTTTACGAAATATATTTGTACAAGCATTCTCAAAAAAAAAATTATTTTTAAACTTAGCGTTGAGGTCTAATTTAGGGTACTACGAATGAAGTTAGTTAACACGGCTGCAATTATGTGTTTCAGCAACTCTTCATCTTTCACATACTCACGAGATATATCGAGATTATTTCGTTTTGGTAATTATAGATCAACTCGCTTTTCAGAGGGATCGAATAACATTGCTGCTAAGATTGTTTAAGTCTTTAGATAGTGAAAATGATATTCCAGTTGACCTACCAATGTATAAAATATGCTAAGTACATGACGACTAACATGATAAGGATTATTATTTATTATATTAACCTAACCGATTAACCTCCAAAAATTATTCGTTTTGCAGCATGACGTAAATCGTCCTTTTAACAATGATTCCAGCAAATATGATTACATATTAAAAATATAATCAAGAACAACGCACGCGAAAACGCAAAATCACAGAAAAATTAGGAATTATCATGTATATACTAAAACTATCGCACTATCGTACGAATATGTCAAGGATTTATAAGGTATACAAAGTAGTCGAGTATCATTAAAAATTTGCATGGACATGATTCCTAGGTTATATCTACTGGTGTACTTTTGCTTTCAGGTATTATTAAATCTCTGCACTCGCACGATAAATGATAGTGTCTCAACTAGACCTCACGCTGCGATAGAACCTGACATTGCTGCTATCAGGTCGAGATTATAACGGCGTACCATACGTTATTGCATCATGTAATGCATTCGTTTTGCAAATACGAATTACTGGCCGGTTGCACGGTACGCAGCATCAGTATGATTAGCTTCAATAACAGAATTATTGGCGGATAGCAACGCCGTCGGTGTTGTGGAAGAGGTGCGGTTCGAAGCGTATTGTTAGCAACGCCCTGGTTTTGAGTCTCGGGGCAGGCCCGCATTAGCGGCCCGCCGCAGCACGCAGCATCAAGGTCAATGTCAAGGCAGCAATGCGACACGCGTGTTTGATGACGCACGCATTGTTGTGATCGTACTGACAAGTGCGGGGGGGATAAATACGATGCCGCACTTAATCAGGACATTACGTACAATTACGGAGGAGGAATCTAGCATATATTAATGATTTCATATTATATTATGAAATGGCAATCTCGCCCAACTCGTTCAAAAATTGCAAAATTTTCGAGGATTAATTTCGTCAAAATCTTACTCTCGCATGTAAACAAATATGATTAGAACTTCAGACATGTAAAAACTACTATTAGAAAGAGGAACGGTGAATATTTTTGTTTAGTTTCTTTTTCAGTCGATTTGTAAGAAATTCTTTGGTTGTGCTTTTGAAAAGACCCGAAACGCTGCAAAGTTTGGCAAATTCGCAATCATGGATTCATGGATTTTGTAAATAATTGCATTTTGGTAAAGTGCTATCCATATTTGCGGGACCCAGAGCAAATACAACGTAGCCAACAAATTAATGTCGCCAATTTTCAGATAATACTTATGTACCTTGTATCGCGGAGCATTTTTCCAGTGCAGTGTCGGCGTGTGCCTATAATTATGTGCATACGCGATTCATTACCATATTACGCAACTACACGTCACATGCCACTACTTGATAGTTCTATTGACGGGTTACTTATTTGTTCGTCAATTATATTATTATTTGAAGTAATGCGACAGCAATGAAAGTTGACGTTCGCGCGCAACTGCACGCGCGATGGTTGTTGCTGCCCTCCGCCGCCGGCGGTTTGGTGCTCTCGCTGGGGGACGGACTGATGACGTCGCACGGCGCTGCAGCACATAAAGGCTGTTGCGGCGCATTGCGCCGCTAGTCTAGCTGCGCCAAACTTGAGAAGCATTATTATATCATTCCGAAAGCGTCCGCGCTGAAGACTTTCAAAGCACACGTTTTCAACGTTTGTGTCAACCGTCGATAAGCCGTGGACAACTTCGCGGGAAACTTTGGAGACATTTGTCGATAAAATTTGTTGCCATACCGCGCGGTAGAGTAAGAAGCTGAAGAAGGTCGCCAACATGCCGTACGAATTCATCGCCGGTTACACGAACGGCTTCGACGACGTGCACTCCGTCGACTTGCGTAGCGACACGATCTCCAAGCCGACGCAGGCGATGCGCGACGCCATGTACGTGGCGCCGGTGGGCGACTGCGTCTACGGTGAGGATCCCAGCGTCAACGAGCTGGAGCGTCGCGCCGCCGAGCTGCTAGGCAAGGAGGATGCCGTCTACGTGCCGTCCGGTACCATGGCCAACCTGCTCGCGAGTAAGTATCGCTTAACGCCCCATTTGCGCCTTTTTCATCAGCCCGCGCTTCTTTATATGGCGTCGCAGAGGCAAATCTCACTTCAGATAAACAGCGACTTTTCTCGCAGATAGCGCCGTTCAGCGTACTTGGACAAAGTTTCGCAAAGCATTACCTTATTTATCACTTTGCGCTGTTGCATTTGTTCTCAAAACCTGCGAGTGAAAATCCGTTTCGATTTTACAAGTTTTTTGGAAAAAGCGAAACCGCTCCAACTTGCTTCAAACACAACAAGCGCTACAAGAAACACGTTTAACACTCTTCCTCCCTACCCCTGCTAAGACAATACGTTTATAAAATGCCATGCAATGAAGCTGTGTAACTTCCACATAACAGCACAAGTATAGAAAACTTATATCGAAAATAATCTGGAACAAGAAGTGCGAATCGAACGGCAGCAACTTGAAAATGTAAAATTGGCAATGCAACGTTCGTAGGTTCGTGCCGAGTGCGTCACTGCGAGTGTAATTTAACATTGCAGCTGGCGCGTACTGGGAAATCGGTGAGGCTTGACGCCTATGAGAAAACTGCGTTGTCTTTTCAACGACTGCCCAAGTTTTGGCAATCGAACAATATGCCAGTGTTCCCTGGCGACATTTAGAGAACGAATGCGTTCTTTGTGACGATTTATGTATTAATTGCCCCGGGAGGCAATTCAGGGCGAAAGTTTGATGATGTTCC
>JAAAKC020000013.1:97593-108014 GCA_010014765.2 Aenictocupidus jacobsonorum | reverse complement strand
TTCTCTTATTTATTCGTCTCAACGAGCAACAAGTCATGTTCTTAAAATAATTTAGTTTAATCTCGTTATTAGATAAAAGCTAACCTGTATGTACAAAATTCAACAAATCCAACTCTTAGGAAGTCCATTTGAATATTCATGTCTGGTCTTAACAAGACAACAAACATGAAAATGATCTGGCTGACGGATAAAATGGGTTAATTGAGTTAGTCCACTTTTAACATACTTTGAACATTAACTGCAATCTTCATCATCCAGAACAAATTAAACGTTCACTTGCAAAATGTTCAGTACATGGCAACCATCTAGTATTAAAAATACCTCCATCCATCTCATTCCTCATTCAACCGTTCCTCAGCTTAGCGTATCAAAAGATTTGATGTTTTGTTGCTTTAGCTTCATTAATTGTGGTTTATTGGTAACGGATGAGGTACGTTTTAGTTGGTTTTCTAATTTTGCGGCGAAATACTGATTCATACTTGTCGCATGCGGGCAACTAACGAATGCAACAGGAAGCAGAAAATGCCTGTAACACAAATAACATATTACGTTTACAGTTTATAGATGACTGGATTGAAAGCATGCTACAAATGGTTGCGTGGCGAATACATTGCAGTTGGGATTACAGGATTGTGTTACAGGAGTGGTCTAAAAGGAATAGTTGAATTGGAACTTGAGCGCGTTAGAACTTAATATTGCCTATAGCGTCCTTCAGCAGTTTTTTACCTAGATTCTTCAGGCTGTTGTAGAGTGGATTGGACGTGGTGGCCGCGTTGTGCCCGTACCGATGTTGGTTATAGTTGGGTGTATAGTATGGATTATTGCTGTGTGGATAGTTTGCGTTGGAGTATCCATTGTATCCACCGCTGTTACTGGGGTAACCGCTGTTACTCGGATATCCGCTAGGATACCGGTTTTGGTTGTTGGCGCCAGGGTAGCCAGAGTATCCGCCTGGGTAACCTCCACCGATGGAACCACCGCCATATCCACCGCCGCCTCCATTTGCAGCGCCTGGATATCCCGAACCAATGGATCCACCTTGGTATCCACCTCCGTAACCACCGCCATTGGGTCGATAGATAGGCGCACGGGTGGTGGTCTGCCCACGTGCTGGGACCTGCGGGTAAAGTGGAGCACTGGGCTGGTGATCACCACCGTTGTTGCCAGAGCGCACGCTGTGCGGATCGACATTGGCGTTTGGATTGCCTCTACCGCCCAAGGGGCCGTTGTCTGGTATGCACTTGGGGGTGTCTCCATCCAGGCGGCAGAACATTGTCGGAGGGCAAACGAAATTGTCGCAGGATTTTACAACGTTGCTCCTTCGTTGACATGTTGGGTATCTGAAAACAGCCACGATTACCATTCCTTTTAATTTTGATGTAACTCTTGCGATCGGAAGTGTGCACTCACGATCCACACTCATCTCTCCTTCCGTACGTGCAGGGATCTTCAGCCATCACGCACACCTCAGTCGACGGACATCCAATATCAGCACAGGTACGTCCATATTCTACAAAAAAGCTCGTTACTAGTGGAAGTACAATCCTACTGCGAGGCAACAATCGAGCAAACTGTTATTAACTTTAACGTAATGCGCTCCAAGTGCAATATTAATTAAAATAGAACGAATTAAATGATATTGGCAGTGCAGCGATTAACCGTTATCCTACACCCAATTAATTTGGGTGCATTGAAAGCTGCACCGTTATATTTGCGCACGCAGCAAGCTGCCCTTGCAACAGCAACAAATGCGCTGATGCCCCATTGCATTTCATCGCTAATTAGTCTCCATTTGTTGATCTTTTAATTAAAAGTGCACGCACGCTTTTGTTGGGCGACAAGTTCGAATAACAACAAAATGAATGTTAAAATGTCTGTGAAAAATACCACTCGGCGGCAGTGAATTGAATCATTGCTGCAATCGGACTACATCAGATACACACGATTTTATTAAAAATGTCGATTTTACCCTCCATTCGGTGGACGCTGCGTTGCGGATTCTGTGAGTATTCTATAATTATCAACCGGTGGCATCATTCAGTTCTCCAACTGGGCGTGGGTTTTTATTATGCGGGATTTTCGCAGCCAGTCGCGTTGGTCCGCATTGCATGCACGTGTATAAACGTGCGGATTGAAGCGCACCAAATTGAACCGCCCCGGAAAAGTGTCCGCGGGTGGCCGGGCTGCACACGCAAGCGCATGGGGCAGAAAATGCAATCGCGCATTGAAGTAAATTGAGCATTTCAAATTGAAATTACGACGAATGTCGCCGCATGCCAAAAGTGCTGCTTCCGCTAAAACACCCGCCAACCGGTGAACACCCTTCAATGCAACATTTTCACTAGGCGAAGAGAAAATCATCGTTTTGGCAGCTTCGGGGTATGTTCCTTGCCAATAATTACATCTTCGGTAATAAGCGCACGTGTTGGTAATGTTTGGACTGAATTTGCACCAATTGCTTGTATTCCCGTGTTTCATTTTGAGCTGGGATGCGTGCCTCGTTTCAATTGCGCGCTGCCCGCGAGTTATAAATAAGCGCAGATGAGCCGTGTAATTAAAAAATTCTACCACGGCCAAACCGTGCGCAAAATGCAGAAGCAAACAAAAAATAAAATAAAATGCCATACTCCTCCCCACCGCATATATTGCGCGATATATTGAAACGCTGCGCATTTCTGCCCAATTATGCGAGTGCGTAAGTTTTAATACTATGGCATGATCGCAACGTGGCAAACAAAACTCTTGCGGTGGCTGCGTGCACTCCACACCGTTGATGGCATTTTCATCGTCCAGTTGGCGTACTCACTGGAAAATCCGTGCGCCGAGTACGTCACCAGTGACAGTACCAGCAGCCTGGCCCACTGCGACGCCATGATGCAGTACGGCGTCCAACGGCGGTTATCACAAGCGATCAATTGTCGATTTTGCACTCAATCTGAAATCAAATCACACAAAAACGGTCAATTGCTGTGTGGCGCATGAGGAGCGAAGTAATCACGGCGGGCGCCTCCTGGCGCAGCAAGTGGCATGATACCACCGCCACTGTACTCGCAGCGTCCGCTCCCGCGACATGATTAATTGCACATTTCGGCGTTTAGCCGTTGCTTCATTAGCTGTGTGCCTCATTCGCGCGCGGCTGATTGACATTCATCGACGTTTTAATTGCAATTAATTTCTCATGACTGCCGCTACTGTTTGCGTCCCCGCCTGGAGGGACGCTCAAAGCTCGGTCTGTCAATCGCATCCGAATAACTTCAATCTACATCTGCCTCATTAAAGGTGCCTTCTTCCATGCAAACTCGGCTCACACTCGGAAAACCAGTCATATAAATCGTGCGCAGTCTTTCGAGGCACATTGTTCGGTACTCATTGTCAGTATGAAACCAATTTGCCATCGTTTACTTAGTGTCCACAAACACGGCGACTGCAGCTCTTCATGCGGCATCAAAATTGAGAGCACAGTTAGGCGGTGGGGTGGGAACGGCGTTTTGATGACGATTGAATCGAACTCGATGCCTTCAATGCGCCCCGCAGGTTTAACAGCGCGCTATAAAATCAGTCGACCTCGCATAGTCGAATGTGTGCATTCCGGCAAGCAGCGAAATTTCCCGAACGTTAAAGTCAATTGAACGCTGCGCATCATTAACTATCAACTAATAGTAAGCGCAGCAAACCAGAGGAGAAGGAATTACTACACATCACGTCGAGTTAATCCAAAGTGGAGGAGAACTGGAAGAGAACTGACGATAATTTGTTTTAGTGGCCAATAAGAGACAACGATAAAAATGTAATTTTTGATGTGCTAATTGTGTACTTGTGCCGTGGTGGTAGTAAAACAAGTGGTAGTTCAAGTTGTGCTGCATCATTTTTGGATTAATTGATTGGCTACATAGAGCATGCATTAATTAAACATTGGCATTTTTTGTCGCTTTTCAAATGCACTTTCATTGAGTAATGGCATGCTAGAACAAATCTTCATGCATGAATTTGATTGATGGCAGATTTGGCCTCTCCAAAAACATTTGCTTGCCATTGAACAGTCGGCCCAGCTTTGAGCACAGTTCGACTCGCCGCCGTCGCTCTCGGCCGCTCCCCGCTCCCGCCGCAGGCGTTCGCATTCGGCACGGCTATTCTCGGAAGTTGGCTGCAATTTTCAAAAGTTTGCTCTAATTTTTTGAGGCGCACGCAACAAAGAGGTAGCGATTTTTCCGTGGCGCCCTCCGGCGGGATTGTCCGCCGCCTGCAATTTCCGCTCGCATTGTGCGCTCGAAACTTTTGTCTCTGCCAGCATTGTCTCATTGTTTTCTTCGGCGCGCTGCCGCCCCCACCAGCGCGCATCATACCTAGTGCGATTTCATTTCGGCATCATTTTTTCCCCGGCACGGACACGTCCCACTTCCCTTCCGTCTCCGCCGCTGGGAGTCGCGGAGGCGGCATTGGACCGTCGCCAAATTGGTGCCGGCCATTAACTCGCGAATATGGAAACGCCGCATGCCGCCCGTCCGGCGGCAAGCACGGAAACCGAACGGCGCACCTCGCGCGCGCTCCTTGATAAAAACGTCTATTTTATTTTAATGTACTGCGGCGTGCTACATTAAGAAACGCCAATAACGCTTGCCGCCGCCAACAGTTCAGTTTACGCCGGGTGCGCCGTCGCGTCCATTCTCGCGCCGGCGGCACGATGAAATATTATTGGGGGCGCGCGAATTTAAGCAATTTTGTTTTCGGCAGATAATAAAAAAATGCCATCGCAGCAAACTCCTCCAGACGTGGTTGGCGAAGATATTCGACGGATGCTGGCAGACCGGTTGGATACACTGTAATGTAATGTTGCACTGCAGTCATAAAATGTGCGCTAAAGTGAAAACAATTGGATTTCCCAAGAATATTCTCATGCATAATGCCAACGTGATGGCTGCGCGATTTAAGCGCTGTTAATTATTGGGACATCGTCAGCGTAGCGAAGAAATCACGAACGTTTTTCGCGCGCAGCCCGTAATTGCCGATCCAAGCAGCTAAACTTGCAAAATACGCAAGATGATAAAAGGTTGAAAAGTAATCAATATACCAGCTCCAGGAATTTCTGCTGAAACCCCTCAAATTCACATCTAGGTAGTAATTGCTGACTGATTTGGATTACGAACATTGGCAGCAATTCTAACCTCGAAATCTCAATAATATATAAATATATATTAGCAAAATATCCCTGGTTTTCTAAAAATAGCTTCATGTTACAACATCCAAGGATCAAAATAAAGTGCAGATGCCTTCCTTTCTAGACTGGTGCATAACTAACATAAAAATACCTGATGGCCACGATGGCATTGCTCAATTACCTTGACGTTCCTGCTGGTGAGGTCAAAAATGAAGTTAAGTTAACTTAAGCCAACTTGATACCGACAGCACCATTCGCTCCAACGTAGAAACTGACGTGGCAGAACACAAACGCTCACCTGCTGTTTTTGTTTGCCGTGACGAGCACCATTGTGAGTCAAGCACGCCACTAGTCGCGCATAGAGTGGGAGAACGTCAGTTTCAAACTACACGGCGCATGGCCGCTTGAGGCTAGACCAAATTTGAATTTTAAATTGTAATCATTAACAGCCACGCGAATCTCGTTAAATTTTGACACTCGGAAGCGTATTTTTTGCCAGTATTTGGTAAATACTGCCGTGCAAAGCGTTGATGTTTTGATGAGTGACCAGCATTTTGATATTCTTCGTGCCCATAACTTGTCTTGGTTACTCTAATCTAATTGTAAACCATCTAGAGGTCGCATGCAGGACGGTTTGGTGATACGTTGGCCAGATTTCGTGACGTATTGCACAATAAACGTGATTTACGCATTTGGCGCACGAATGCGCCGCGGAATTGCGGCCAAACGCACAAAAATGCGCTCGAACTAGACGCGTTGCGACTGTATCGCGGCACGCGTCACTCCGCAACTCCGTTGTACGATTATCTGCCACATTATTGCAAATTATTCACGGACGAGAATACCACAGCTAACGTTTCCATGGGACTGGCTTTTTATGTGGCGTTATCGAAAACTGCGGCAGCAGCGGTCACCCCGGTGATTAATGCTTCAGTGGCGTGTTCGCAATGACCTTATTAGGCAATTATTGATAATTAATTGCGCTCGTCACGATTATCATGCGAGGAGTCATCGAAAGCACAGCGCATAACGAGCGGCGTGCAACAATAAATCCCGGAGCGGCGGCATCAAAATATTGCTGTTGTTTGGCGCTCGTCAAGTGTTGCTATTGGTAGGAATGCATTCAGATGAAAGTTACCGCCGGCGCTGATCACAATCACGACGGTAGATGTCGCAATTGTGCCGCGCATGGCTGGTAAACTAATTAACCAGCTGTGAAAATGTGTAGCTGAGGCACTCGCCAATCGAGACTCAATTAAACCCGATGCTAAACGTCCAGGAGTGTTGAGGAAAATTGACCAAAGTGACACGTAGCCGTGCCTTCCTTGACATGCTTTGAAATTTTCACACCACAAGATCTCATTCCTAAGATATCCGGCTGATGAACTGGTGTTGGCCTAGGTTAGCCTGCCAGAGAGTGTTTGCGCGTTAACCAGGAACGAATCGGCTGATTTTCAATCTACTCTGTGCACAAAACGTGAAATTCGATCGATTCGTGTTGATCGAGTGAACTACATCAACTTGGGCTTTCTCTACTCCAAGCTGCAGAAATTCAGGCGCCTTGCACCGCATGCAGTCAACGCACATTTCACATTTATTCGTTTGTGGAGCTCCAGGAGCGCTTGCTTAGTAACTTGTTGGATTGCTGCTTCACACTGGCGAGTCAACAGTGAGAATGCCGCTGCCGCTGCGCTGCGCGGCTATCGAAATCGTAGGCGGCTGCCGCCACTGCCGCTCATTGTCAGTTTCAGTGTTTTTAATATAAACATTAAACACATGTACGGCACTTGTAGCGCACCGCGGTAGTATGAACAAATAAACAAACACGAGCGGCGCGCCGCCGGCCGAGCGCAACCACCGCGAGCACCAGCGTGCCGCCGCCGCCGCCAACCGCCACCGCAAACACTCTGCGCGGCGCGTGCAGACGCCGCGTGCGCAAACAAATGCGCAAATAAGTGTTGATTGATACAATGGGCGCAAGTCGTGGCGTTTTGCTAACTTTATGACGTTCCGCCGCTCACAATTGAAATTTGTTAGCTCATTTCCAGATTGCACACGTTGCGCGCCAGTGTGCAAACGCTCCAAACGTTCCAAGCGCCCAAATACCCGTTTTCGTATTCAAGTGCGGCCGCGCGCGCTGCGCTCGTATTCAGATCCGGGAATGAGCGTTTGTTTGCGCGCCTCCAATATGAATGAAATGATTTGGCGTGCGCTAAATGGTGAGCGGTTGCTTCAGGCCGTCAGACCTGCGGACGACAGGGCCACAACACAGCATGCAGCACGTCATGCACTTGAAATTCGTGTATTCCTTGCGGCGCGTAGCGTGGAAAATTCGTGGGAAAATCGATATCTAAATATAGCACGTAATGACTACGCGTGCGGGTATGCTGACGTAAAGCTGGAATCCCACAAGCGGCACCAAGTCGTCACAAAACGTTGACGACGATCCAACCATCTGTGAGTGACGATAACCTCTCGTCGGACGGTGATTGCTGCTCATTGCCGATTAAAGGCAAATCACTCAGCGCATGATATCACGCAACTTTCGCAGAAATGACGCACTTCAGCAGATTCGCGCCGCGCGGCTGTTTACCAGCGCATTTTTATGTCTTCGAGGCTGAAAAACACTTAATTAAACGAGCGACAATCCGATGCTGGCGCTGCTCTTCGCAAATCGATAACTGGGTTCGTTCGTTCGTGCCGCTGTTGACCTTGAGGCGTAGTTGTACCTCACCATGGCGCGTGCTTGTAGATAACAACACATTTCAACAACGACACACATTCTGGGAGGAAATCCGGTCTATTGCACAACTTGGCGCCACCACGGCATACGACTTCGATGCAACTCTTCCGCTTAGCGTGAAATTGTTCCTGGTTCGCAGCCCTCCGACGAAGTTTCACCATCTGCGTTGTGTTGACTCGCACTTTGCACTCTTTCTTACCTTGGAGCAGTGCAGATCTACGTCGAAGTACTATTTTAATCCCAGATTGGCACGACGGCGTCGCGCGGAACACAACGTAATCAAAACGCCCGAACAGGACTTTGGGCTTTGACGAGACACCCAACCTTCATGCGCTGCGCGGCACTAGTAGTTTCAGCTGACACCCGAAAACTGGCTCCGGCACACGCGCCAGCGGAACACACGCTAGCGAAGCTGACTAACGACAAGTTGAGAAGTGGAAGTGAACCGCTCGGCTCGCGCCGCAATCGACTTGGTATCGTTCTGCATGCTCGCAATCAACACAACTACTGGCTGTTTACGTTAGCATTAATAAGTGGCCTCTGAAAGGTTCAGCCGCAGCGTGTAATTAACTACTAAACATCCCAGAAAATGAGCTCTAAGCAAAAACATTGCGCGTTAAGAATTTAGCAAAGATCGGTTAAGTCAGACTGAACGTTTCCTATACATTTTGCAACATTTGCAAGGCAAGTTTGACCTAGTTTTGCTGCAGATAAAGGAATAGAAAATAAACTAGGCGCAGACTCGGCTACAGATGCCAATTAGTAATTCTAACCGTAACGGGATAATTTATATATAAAACTGCAACACCAAACCAATCAGTTTTTCCAGATGAGTGAGACGTCCTCGGAGGGATCCATTATCTACAACAGAAAGCACAAGCTTACTAGGTGGACACCCCCACGTTGAACAAATGCATTTTGTGTTAAATTTACGTCACTTGATCTGTCGTTTGCTTGAATTATCCCAGCATTGGACCAACTGACTTTGTTTCGGCTTCATATAGCACGCCTGGAGTAAATTTACCATTAACGACATTAACCATTCAACCTTTGATTGAAACACCTGAAATTGTGGATTTGGCTTGCAAAGAGAGTTGTTAATGTCACACCCAGTGTTGATTCTTGTTTGAATTGACGCGGCTTTCATTTCTGTCAGCAGCTTGGCGCGATTACGTACGTTCAACGGTTATGCGGTTCACGAGCGCCTCGTACCGCGCCGCGATTTGCCACTACTGTTTTGCAGGTGACGTCACTTACTTGAGTCTTGAGTAAATTCATTTTAGCGCCACGGATGTGCCCGGTCGTTCTTTGTTCGAGACGTGCGTGATTCCTTCGGCCATTTCTGCAGTAGATAACAAAGCATCCCGTCTGAATCAAATCAACGTATAAAGTAGGTAGGTGAGTTATAACAAGTAGAAATGCATGCGTTTGTGAACGATTTGATGCCTTAAGCGACGTTTAATTGGCCCACAGTGACGCGCTCGCCTTGCAAGGAAGAGATTACCATATGGAACTGTGGAGTGGCAAGGCCGATCTTCGTTCTGGCATTTGCAACCGGCCATGGCGCGAGCTCGCAGCGCGACTGCGTTCGAACGAATTGCATTTCGCCAAGGCCACACCGCCACTATAGGCAACTGCTTGTTCGCAGCCTACACCTGCAATGGGCAGCGGGAGCTGGATCAGCGGCATTAGCTGGCACAAAGCCTCTTCCGAGCCACCTTTTCCGGCTTATTTGCAATGTTTGCGCGCCGCATTTTGCATCCAACTCTAATTCCCTTGATTCGGGCGTATTTGCCGCGTGTTACGTGCCTGATGCGCTGCGTGCACCAGGGAGTCACTCGCAGCCGGATTGGCGCGCGTATTTTTCCCACGGATTTTCGGCTTATTTCCGATGTAGCGCGTGCATAGATCTGGTTGGTAACAGGTAACATAGGTATCGGGGCTGGCGGATCGCTTCTGGCTTAAGATTTTATACTTCATCTCTTTCAATCCGGCGCGCCGCTTCGGTGAATCCGAGATCAGGAGATCTTGTTCGCGCGGGCGCGCGCCGGTGGAAGCTGGTCTCGGCTGGTGTTCGCGATTCAAACAATGTGGAGCTGGCATATTCAAGATAAATCCTCTTGCGCCTGTGCTTCAACGTGCGCCGTAAGCAGCGTGCTTATTGCATCGGATTGATGGGTAGGTTGCAGTTGAAACGGGTCTTGATGGATGTGGCGCATTCTGTAGGATATTTACCTAGTTAGCAGGACTGTATGGAGTTACAGCTGAAGCTGGTTACAAACACGATTCAGGTTTAATGATCTTGAAATACCGCCGTCGGTAAATGTTCAAAGAAATATTCGCTTTACAGATGTTTTCGTTGTTTTACTACATTGGACATATTTTCAATTCTTCTCTTTCTTGTTAGTCCTCCTTTACCTTGAACAGGGATGAGCAACGTGCGAGCCGCGGGCCGCATCCGGCCCGTTAAACATGTTTATGCGGCCCGCGAAGCATTTCTAAAATTGAATTTATTTTATCGAC
>JAAAKC020000013.1:42801-54455 GCA_010014765.2 Aenictocupidus jacobsonorum | reverse complement strand
GCGACGGCGAGGAGGCGATGCGCCGACGGTGAAGGCCGGACTTTGGTTTGAGCGCTGCGGTCGTGTGTGCGCGGCGGTAAAGGGCGCCCCTGCTGGCCGCTGCGTGTTCGCGCCGAGCGCGGCGTTGGCGGCGCGCGTGTGCCTGCGGATTCGCACATGGTAAGTGCCCCAATCGCGGGGCGGCGAGCGGCAGCGCGCTGCCCTCGCGTGCATGGGCGCCGCGAGCGGCGGAGCAGACCGCAGGTATTCGACCTATGCCGTGCGCGCTCTCGCTCGCGCGCTCCAGCCAGCAGCCGGCCAGCGCGATGTAGCCAGCGCAATGCAGATAACTGTATTTTGGCTCAATACAGTTTTAGGTCAACAACTCTATTTTCTCTAGGCCGTGGCGCGAGCGTAGCGCTGCGCGCCGTGGAGAGGCAGTGCGTGCGCGCGCGTGGCCGCTCTGTGGTGCGCGCGGTTGCTGCGTTTGTGTGTGCGCGTGTGTGCGTGGTGCTGCTGCCCGCCTGCTGCGTCCCGCTGGCGCTTGATCCTCTGGTCTCGGCGCGCGCGCGCGCGCTCTCCACCGTGAGCGTCGCCGCCGCCGCCGCCGCTTCTGCATGTGCCGTTCTGCCCGTAGGTAATTACAAGCGCCCGCAGCAATGGAGAGCGCCATGGATCAGCAGTTCCGCCTGCGCTGGAACAACCATCCAGATAACATGACCGACGTGCTGGTGAGCCTCTACCACAAGCAGCAGCTGTGCGACGTGACGCTGGCGTGCAAGGGCGAGCTGATACGCGCGCACCAGACGGTGCTCACCGCCTGCAGCCCCTTCTTCGAGGACATGCTGCTCAACATCAACCATCCGCATCCGATCATCATCCTCGCCGACGTCAACCTCGGCGAGCTGAAGGCGGTGCTGGAGTTCATGTACAAGGGCGAGGTGAACGTGTCGCAGAATCTGCTCGCCGTCTTCCTCAAGACGGCGGAGGTGCTGCGCGTCAAGGGCCTCACCGACAACAATCTGCTCAACGACAAGGAGCGCCGCGCTGGGGTGGGCGACGCCGTCGCCGTCGCCGCCGCCAACGCGGCCAGCCGCCGCTCGCACTCACCCGCCCCGCACGAGAAGCGAAAGCGGAAATCTAGCAACTGTGATACTAATTCAAACAGTGATAGTCGACATAATGATTCTCAGGTATGGCATGCTCGAGCACATGGCCACATGGTGCCTGCTGAGTGCAATCGTTGGGTTTCAGGCCACAAGCAATTATAAATCAACGCATTTACCAAAGTCTCAGAACGAAAGAGATGTGGGCAGTCCAGATAATATCATGTCGTCGCAGTTAGTCAAGCAGGAACCCCAACAGGGCAGCCCACAGCACATTGACTCGTATCACTCAATGTCGGAAGCACTGCAAACTGTAAGTTGAGCCTGATTGCGGTTCCTTTAACATCTTCTCGACCTAATTGGCTGTTGTGAAACACATTTGTTGTACATATCATTTCCACACTGAATCGAACTGAACTGAACTCAACTGTGCTAATCGTGGCATGCACTTGGCGTTGTGGCACCCCACGCCCGCGCGCCACGGGCTGAGGCGTACATTCTCTCCCCCCAACAAATTGTTTTACTGAAGGAAGAAGTTAAAGTTTCCATAATGATACCAGTCAGAGCTTAAGCCGGAAAAGTCGCGGCTCAATCAAGCGTGCGATATGGACACTTGACTGACACTTATTCCTTCTGTTAACAGACTCGGGGGAGGGAGCCGCCAGGGCACGGTGCGCATTGGTACGGCGGCGACGGCGCCGTCGTGCCCGATCACATCGACGTGCACAGCGTGCGCATGCTGCGCTTCGCGGCGGCAGGCGCCCGCGAGCGCGACAGCGACGGCGAGCTGTACGATGTCGACCTGGACGAGGACGAGACGGACGTCGACGTGGACGTGGATGTGGACGTGGAGGCGGTGCACGACGACGACGGCGCCGGGGACGAGGATCGCGTCGAGGTGGTCGCGACGCCGCCGCCGCCGCTGCTCGCGTTCGCGGCGGAGACGAGCGACGCGCTGCGGCGGCGGGCGCGCAAGCCGCTGCCGCTGCCGCCCGAGCTGAAGGCGCTGAGGGGCGCGAAGCGCGCGGGCGGCGCGCCGTGGGCCTGCACCGCCAAGCCGGGCAAGCGCGGCACGCGCTTCCGCAGCGTCTGGCTGGAGCAGTACGTGTGGCTGAAGTACGACGCGCAGGAGAACCTCATGTACTGCGTGTACTGCCGCAAGTGGAGCAAAAGGCTGCACGACATTCGCACCTCGTTCTCGGCGGGCAACTGCAACTTTCGCCTCGAGATTATCAACCACCACGATAAGTGCAAGGCGCACCAGACGTGCATCGCCAAGGAGACCGAGTCGAAGAAGCGGGAGAGCCAGGCCGCGCAGGCGACTTGAGAGCGGCTCCCCTTTCGCCGCGCCCTCGTAATAGCCGCAATCTCCTCGAGAGGAGCGAAATTAATTTTAAGGACCTACGACTAGCACTAAGCATAATGACGCTAACTCACAATTAGCACTGAGTGGATAGAGGGCCAGAATGTGAGACAGAGAGCGAGATAGAGAGAGAGATGAGGGGGGTGGGGGGAGAGAATGCGCGCGCGAGCAATAACGTAGGAATAACTTAGTTTGTAAGTTGTTTTCATCAAACATTCGAAGTGGAACACTGAAAGGCTAGTGCTTAGCTACACAAGTTAAAGATAAGATTTTTCACGTATTTTTTTATAAAATGACGGCAAGATGCCTCCCTCTCCGAGGAGAAGGGAAGGAGTAACGCCTGCTAAGTGCTGCTTGAAGGGAGGTGATTCTTTACCATTTCAAATTTTATCAAATTCACATTGTTAATCGTACGTTTCGAGAGACGCGTAACTGGCGTGTACTGCAACTGTGTGTGCGGCATGCACTGCTATTAGTTAATAGTTGAATAAAGTTTCATTTTTATTGAACTTGAGTCGCCTTGTCGTCGGCGCGGCGCGTCCGCGCCCGATGCGCGCGATTTGGTGTCGCAGATAAGAGCCGTCGTTCGTCGCAAGCGATTTCTGACACGATGTGCTTTTTGCTTTAAGGGCGGAAGTCTCAGCGTGCATCCGGATGACCTGCTCTCCAGCCACGCGCTGTCGGACCACAACGAAGAGACGAAGCCGCCGATGCCGCCCATCGACCCGACGGACACAATCGACGGTGAGTACCGCCGAGGACGTGCCACGTGCTATTACGGCGTATGTTGTGTGTTTGTTCGTAAGGTGGTTCCTTCCGCATTCCACGTGTGCGACGCCCTCGTCTTATTAACTGTCGATAGTAACTCAATAAGGAGCCCCCTGACATTCCCTTCGCATTCACGTTTGTAAATATTGGGTGTGCTCCGTGGTAGTGCAGGTGGTGGTGGGTGGAGGTGGAGGTGGAGTTTGGAGCTGCTTACGAGTACAGTTTTGATGGGATGTTGCATGATTTTGATGGTTTTCGCACTGCTGTGTATTGGGTTGGCTCTGCTGCACTGTAACTTGTCGTGTGTTTAATTTTGTTTAATAACTGACTTCATATATTGCCAAGGGTGTTCTAGTTTTTTATTTTGTTTGGCTTGAGTTGCGTGTGCACAATTGTGCGGTGCGGTGTGGAAGTTGCGAGGAAGGAATCAAAGTTAGAGACGCTCTTGCATCATCAAGGGCGCAATGATGAAGTGCTGCTGGGTGGCTTGTCATTTGCGAATGAATCGCCCCCAATTCGCACGCCCGACGCTCTGAAACCAGCAAGGGACTCATGCAGGCGGCGCGCAATTTGACGGAATTGCAGATGGTACGCCGCCTTTCGTCGATTGCAATGGGTGCGCGCCGCGCAAATTGTCGTCGCTGCGAAACGAGTCGCCGAGGAGGCGCGCATTCGCTTCGATTGTGCCGCTGGCGCTGCGCAATTAATCCGCGCTGAAAGCGAACTTAAAACTTAATCCAAGACTCGGGTCCTGCCTTGATACTGTGGTTATTTGCCTAACTGCTCTTTTTGGGGATGCACTGTCACTATTCTGCTGTCACTAATTAACACATTACACACACTTATTGCGCGAATTAATCACGACGATTGCCACGATTAATGCGAGGCGAAGTTGCTTTCCGTTCGGCGGCGAATTTCATTTCGAAAAGATGACTCCCTTTCATTCGGATTTTGATTTTCTACCGCCCTCCCTTTTTTGTTTCTCTCTCGCTCTCTCTCTCGCTCTCTCTCTCTCTCTCTTTCTCGCACTCTTTATTTTCTCATCATTGACCTTCTGGGCGGAATTATCGTTTCTCATCTGCCTTCTGCCGCCAGCCGCACGAGACCATGTAACATAACGGTGTTTTGGTGTTGCAGGTTCAAAAGCCTGGCACATGCGGCTAACGTTCGACAAGCTGCCAGGCGGATGTAACCTGCACAGGTGTAAACTGTGCGGCAAAATAGTGACGCACATCCGGAACCACTATCACGTGCATTTCCCGGGACGATTCGAGTGCCCGCTGTGTCGGGCGACGTACACACGCAGCGACAATCTGCGCACGCACTGCAAATTCAAGCATCCACGCTATAATCCGGACACGAGGAAGTTCGACGGCGTGCCGCTGGCCGCGCCGCCCGCGACGGCCGCGGCGGCGGTGGCCGGTGGCGGCGGAGGCGGGGGCGGCGCGCGCGACCTGGCCGCCGCCGCCGGCGCCGGCAACAGCGATCTGTCCAACGACTGATCGTCGCCGGCGCGCCGCCTGCACGATTACTATCAGATGCTGGCGACGGCGGCGGCGGCGGCGGCGGCCCTCCACTGGGGCCGCGCGCAGGTCGCGATGCTCTAGGCGCGAACACACCCCCCGCGCCTCCACCCCACCCCCCCGCCTCACTCCTACAATCACACACGCGGGCGCGCGGGGCTCCGACGATCATATGCATGCGCATGAGGAACTGCAGTGCGATGGCGGGCGGGGGGCGGCGGCGGACGCGAGGGATGATGCGGCGCGCATTCGCTATTGCCGACGCTCTGTGAAGTTGTTTATTGAAAGATTTTGTTTTTTTATTATTTTGTTACTTGTTTAAGCGCAATTTTTTGAGTACCTTACTAATTTTATGATTCGTTTATTTTTGATTTGAACTTTTTATTATTTGATTTTCGACATTATTTTGAAATGTTTACGCAATAAGTTTTTAATTTATGCATAGCACACACACTTATCGAGTCAGCGTTGTTCTCTTTTCGCATCTTAAGTCGTCTTCTAAAGACTTTAATATCGTACTTCAGTTGATTAAGCATAGCTGCATATTTATATATGAATATATATACTATATTTACGCACGCGGATGCGCGCGCAGGAAATCAAAATCGAAATCAAACGGTCGACGCCGACGTGCGGCGCCTACGAGAAGTAAACGGATGGCAGCGCAACGCCCGCTGCGAGCGCGAGAGACAATTGTTATCAACATTGTTATATGATAATTATTATTATATATTACTAGATTATTATTGATTAATGCGATTCTAATTATTGTTAAATGAGAGTTATTAATATATTTACAAAGGCGGCGCGCGCTGAGTGCGTCGCAGAGTGGCGCACATGCCGGCGCACTAAAAACTTACGTAGAGGAACATTAGTTAACGTGCAATTATTTACTCAAGTATCTGATGATTATTGCAATTTACTAGAATATCGATAGAATGTTAATATTTAGTTATACGTTACTAATGTAGTACTTGCGGAGCGACGCGATGCGAGGCGAGGTGCGAGTGAGTGCACACCAGCGGTAGACAGAGAGGCGAAGAGAGGAGTGAGAGAGAGAGGGAGAAATTATTGATATTTTTATAACAAATCGACGCGTCACTGATGCGATCACAGAGCGAACAAGCGAACGCTAACGACTAACAAATGACAACAAGTAGCATACTAGAGAATAAAACGAGTATTTACACGTGAAGAAGGAGTGAGAGGCGAGAGATAGAGAGAGAGAGCGAGCGAGGGCGAGCGAGCGGAAGAATGGAGTCAACGAAACGCGCACCCTGCCACGGTGGGGGTGCGCACGCGTAACTATTGCCAAACTAAATGCTAGATATTTATATACGTTATTATATGAATGTATTTTACATTATATCTATATACACTCTACACATAACTCACACGCCGCGGAAAACTGAGCAAATGCGCGCGCATGTTACTTGATGCGGATGCAAGAAACGCGAGAGGCGCGCGATGATGACACACGAATATATTCCTGCAATGTGCAGGAGGCGCACGCAGTTCAAGTATTAATTAACACTGCGTTCGGCGCTGCGAGCGCTTGGTCCGAACGGCGCGCGTTGCGCTGGATGAGATTGAAGGTCGAATGCGACGTTGGGATGCTCAACGCGGACTGGCGTCGACGTGGCGCTGATAAGCAAATTACTTAGATAGGAAATTATTGAATTTTTAAACACACGGAACAAATAATGATGCTGCCGCCGTGCGAGCGGCGGGATAAAGTCAATACGAACTTTTGCGACACAATTTTTACAAAAACATGAGCGAACTCGACAGTGTGACGAGCAACATGCAGTCTGCAGATGGAGCGCACTGGTTTGCACCATGGCAACAATATAAAGTGCAATTTACTTTACTCTAATCGAATCTTTTTCGACGAGATGATGCAGCAGTCGCTGCGCTGTCGGTGCCACTGCTTGATATGCGAGGCGGATGCGGCGAGCGCTGATTGATTTCGCTGGATGTTTGCCGCGTTTTATTATTATTTCTTGTTTGTTTCTTGCATACCTCATTTGTTGTCTCATTCAGTGTTAACTTGTATTAGTTGCTATGTGCTTATCTGTTATATTGTAGCTCTAATGTGAGCGGGGCGGACGAGATGTGGAGATTTTATTTTTTGTTTATATATTTTTGTTAACTAACAAATGGCTTGCGGTGAACGGAGTATAGTTGGGGCTGGACGCGCCGAGGGGCCGGTGCGATACTGGGCGATTACGAATAAACGTGCGAGGTGCGCGTGGAAGCGATGAGATTGTATTTTCGATTGCCTTTTGTCCACTGTGGGATGCGAGCGGCGAGGCATGTTCGAAGTTGTGTCGAACGGGGACGAAGGATAGCGCTAGAAAACCGCTGTGAAGTTTTGATATTGTAAGCGTGGACGTGTTGTGACTCCGCACAGGCGCGATGATGCCGTAATCTTGCTGGGCGCTCGTTTTCGGCCCCCCATTGGTACTTAATTTCGCTTGCTCCGCATTCGAACGCAAACTGCCAGATGGCATGCGGCCGGTGGCCGAAAAGCGAGCAAATTTGCGGCGGCGCTTGCGCAAATCGCAAACCGAACCAAAAACCGCCACGCTGGAAGCGAACCATTGTACGCACGACGCGCGCAGCGCGCAATCTGTATTTAATTCTCTATCTGTAGCGTGTACTAAGCAGATACTGATTGTGATATACGGAGGGGTGGAGAATGGTGCTACGAATTGCTTAACGCATACGAAATGAAATTCGACTTTTACTTTACACTGTACTCAACTTTTGTGAGTCGACATTTCTCCTGCAGCTTACACGAGTTGCAATCGTCGTGCACGCGCGCACAAACAATACTTGACGGCGACGAGGGTGAACGCAGTGCAATATTTAGTTCTTATCGATGAAGCCGCAATGCAACTGCATACGAGCGCAGTGGACGCAGACGCAGACGACGCTAACGCATTGTGCGCTGCGCGTGAGCCGACAATGAGTGGGGTGGTGCTCAACTAATTGCGCAGCCTGATTGCGGAACACTTTGTAATCCGCGCACCAAATTTGGAGCGGAATTGTTAAAACTCTATCACCTTACAATGCGCGACTTGCGTTGGGCGCGCCGAGTGCGTTGCTCATCCTGTTTTCCGTATGTTTCATTATGTTATGTGAAATTATTTAATTTATACACACAGAGGAGAGAATATTTAAATTATCAGCATATAACGTGGGTTTATTCATGATACATTATGTCGGGTTTCTAGTTTTTAGTTCTTTTTTATATATTTAATATATATATATATATTATATACATGATAGATATTTTATGAAATAGCTGCTATTGGAGCGAATATTGAAATTGGAATATTTGACACTAACGAGGATATGAAGATTCTAACACGAGAAATAAATTACTATGTTATAAAACGCGTGTGTTTTGGCGCGCGCTGCGGCTGATGGTGTGGGGGGGGGGGGGGGGGGGGGGGGGTGGGCGTTGCGCGGCGCCGTCCCAATGCACGTTGTCAATATTGAAAGCCACCTTCTGTGTGTGTGTTTCAGATAGCAAATGCTACAGGGTGTCGCAGCTGTTCGAGCGCGTCGGGACGTTGGACGAGCGGCGGCGGTGCGTGCTGTGCGGCAAGATCGTCAGCAATACGCGCAACCATTATTACGTGCATTTTCCCGGCCAGTACGCGTGCTCGCAGTGCCCGGCGGTGTACACGCGCTCCGACACGCTGCTGCTGCACATGCGCACCAAGCACCCGGCGCTCGCCTAGCTGCGGGGCGCGGGGCGCGCGCACCATGCCAAATAGGTAAATGAGGGTAGCCGCGGGGGGGCGGCGGGGGCCAGGTGCGAGCGCAGCGCACTAGTCGCGCCGTGCTGGTGGTGGAGGTGGCGGAGGAGGAGCGGGGCCGGACGAAACCAAAACGAAAACAAACACTAAACAAAGAAACAAAAAACGAAAAGGCTGCAAACTAAATGAAACTAATAGAATTTACGAATTTCTAAAGTCAAAGTAAATACTATATTGAATTATATGAATTATAGATAGATGAATTATATTATATGGATGGAAGTTACCTATCTAATAGCGCGTTGGGGCAGGCGATGAGTGATGCGGAATGCATACGAGTCTGGCCGGTCACGGCGCCGATCGCAACGGAGCAAAACATGCGAAAATGTGCTGCTCGCACCGGGCGGCGACGGGTGCGATTATGTTGACTGCAATCGCCTCCCGCCAAGGACGAAGCGATAAGACGAAATGGGCATAGATATTTTTACGTATTTTTGAAACGCCAAGTGCGACGAGGCGGCGGGAAAGCGGCTGAAAAGGTCGCAGGCCAAGAATGCGAGTGCATTCGCCATCCACTTGCCAGATTACCGATTGTGAGTGTCAGAAATAGTCAATTATATCGCGTAGCTCAAGCCAGCGCCGGTTTACGCCGCAATGGCGTAGACTCGAGCGGCTCGTTAGTTTCTAGCTTGCTTTAAGTTTGCCAAAAACGAACGTGTGTTAGTACAAAACCTGTGCAATTGTTTACTTTTTACAGCCAACGACGCAAACACTTCGCATTGTCACGGCAAACGTGCCATAAATCAAACGAATTGAGGCTGGAGTGCAATGATTTGCGTTTCTTCCGTGCGCGCCGAAACCCGGTTTCGAATTGCCGAATATATTGCGAACACATATACTACACTGCGAACTGAACCAGTAGAATTAAATTGAAGATATTATATTGTACAGGAGATTTACGACAAAGAATTACTATTTAATATCGTAATCAGGGTATGTATTCCACCACTTTGTTTTGTATGGTTTGAAGCGATTTCCTTCCAACCGTTTGGGATGCGAGGTCTTACAATGGGCTCAATTGTAAGATGGTTTCACAGCGGGCTCTGTACGACACTTGTAAGTTCCCAGAGAGATTTGCCAATTGCCAAACTACTGTAACGAGTAATTAATCACTAACGTATGAGAGGAGGAAACCTTGTCAAATTGTCTAAACTACTTCGTAAATAAAAGTCTATTGTGTACCAAACATGTGTTAGCGTGGCAGTGCGTCGAGACGACGATACGTTCCAATTCCTTCTCGAACGCCTCTCCCCTCTCCCCTCTCCGCCCCTCCAAACCGACCCGGAGCGATCATGCGACGAGATGTTCTTTCGTATGCTTCTTGAGTTGTCTCTCTGTGTTCTGCTTCCTCGGTGTGCGATTGCTTCCTTGGTTCGTGTGTGTCGGTGTGCGTCTTCTTGCGTACTGCAGCCAGCCGCGATGCGAGTAAAGTTCTATATTGTTGTAGAGGAATACAGGCGGGCGCTGGCGGGCGGCGCGCGCCCGCCGCCGACGACGCACCTCGCCTACAACGACATGTTCGAGCAGTCGCTCACCAGCTCGCTGCTGTGGAAGTGCCGGGCGTGCGCCAAGGAGGTGACCAACCGCTGGCACCACTTCCACTCGCACACGTCGCAGCGCTCCATCTGCCCCTACTGCCCGGCGACGTACAGCCGCATCGACACGCTGCGCAGCCATCTGCGCGCCAAGCACATCTTCATGAAGCACTTTCAGTTCAACAACTTCGCCAACCTCTGCAAGCTGGAGAATCGCAAGTCGAACTGAAGCGCGCTGAGCGGGGCCTGCGCCGACGTGGAGTCGAGCGCACGTTGAGTCGAAGTCTAGTCTTGAGCCATGACTGGCCGAATGCTCACAATCAGTATGATCAGTATTAGTAACGCATTGTTATGTTTCTCATTTATTTCAGCTTTAAAGTGCATCGAATTGCGGGTGATTTGTGTACCGATGATGAATTAAAGATTATTCTACGATGTTGACGAAACGTTGTGCTCAAGTACGAAGTACGTCTAGGGCCGCATTTGCATATAATAATCAAAAACTTTCCACACTTACGTTTTTCTTGACTAACAGCCTGAGATATATTTTGTAAACAGCACTCATTCCCTGCGCGAAGCAACGTTTAGCAACAATTTCTAGTGGACTTTTGATGCGATGAAGAGCTGAATACGTCTTTTACACCTTTCCCAGCCGTGACGACGCGTGAATAATAACAACTTTTGTTTTAGGATCAAGTTCGCCATCGCTGTCGTCTATCACTATAGGCAACTTATTAAGCACGAAACTATTTGATATTTTTAAACAATTTTCAACGCCTACAAATAACAAGCTAACACTAAATGTGGTAATTATTGAATATACTCTGCGGGTTATCACAAATACACTAGGAATATACTCTTCCGCATAAACATGAAAGTAGAACTTGCAGTGCAACGCATAAGGTCTTATAGATGGCGCTTACAACGAAATTTTAAGGAAATTAAAACGTTAAAATATTATGCCTGCAAAACTTGTAGGAAAACATCGCAAAGTGCATAAACTATATTCAAAGTGACTGTTTGTCTCTGGATGTATAGATGTTCAATGTAGTTTTATCCCTGATCGTCAATTAAAGTCAACAAGTCGCATTCGTCCAACGCATTTTGCAATTCCACCTAATTACCGATATTGCGCGTTGAACTAACATGCTTTATAGTATATTTGTAGTCGCAAACAGGGTTCTTCACTATGTCCTCACCAAATTTCTGTGAAATGCAGCGATGTGAAAGCAAATAATCGGCCTACAAATCCTCAGAGAGCACGAAAATGCGAACAGCGAAGAAACCCAGAAAAAGCATAACCTTACAATAGTTAAACAGCACATCAGACGTGCGTAGTAATGTGTGGACAGGTGGCGAAACTTAGGAAGAGTAGTAAGGCCTCGCAGAATTATTCAGTGTTGAATGAAATGTTTCCACAACAATGCACAAATGGTAGTGCAAAAGGATTTAAACTACATATTTCAAGTTAAATGTGACCTAGGAAGTAGTATCATAAGAAAGTAGTATCAGTGTTCTCACTAGTTGCCCGTGTTGCTCGTCGTAATTGA
>JAAAKC020000013.1:19216-36479 GCA_010014765.2 Aenictocupidus jacobsonorum | reverse complement strand
GTGCGTGCTGGGCCGTAGACGTTCAAAGTATGCACGATTGGTTGTCTATACTTGCGAGTGGCGTTGGTGCGAGCAAGTCGATTGCGCTAGAAAATGGCGTCCGCGTAGACCTGCTCGTTTCGGCCTGCGTCGACGTCCGCACCGCCGTAAACTCCTGGCGCACTCTGCCCGTGGACGCGCTGCTCGTAGTATGCGTCAATGATCGAATGCCATGACGTTGTGTATTTAGCATTTACCAGCCGCAGCTGCCGCAGGTAAATATCTTGCCGTGGTGCGCCCGGTCGGCCGTGCCCGATCCGAGCAAACGCGCCTGAAAACGTCTGCCAGTTAACCGTGGTAATTCGTAGATAATGGAGCAGAGCGATAGCAACGGCATGCGGGGGTCCACCAGCAACCGGCGGCGCCTCCTGCGCGTCGAGACCAGCGACAGTGAGAGTGATTTCCACACTGCAGCCAATAGCAAGCATGAGTCTCAGTCCTCGTCAGGCTCTGAGTCTTCAGCAGATTCAGATAGTTCACTGGAGATCGCCCACCGGAAAGTTAAGGTGCATTATTCGATAACTAAGGTGATAGAGCAAACAATTGTTGCATGATAGCTTTGTTTGCAGACTGCACTGATTGACAGTGATTCAGAAAACACAGACTCTGATTGGGATATATCACCATCAAAGAGAAGCAGGTTGCCCCAGCTGGCTGAGGATTCATCATCGTCATCAGAAAGTGAGGGTCAGTTGGACAGATGCCCCATTTGTTTGGCCAAATTTAAGGGGCAGGAAATTGGCTTGCCAGACTCTTGTGATCACAGCTTTTGTTATGAATGCATCCTGGAGTGGTCGAAGAATGTCACAACCTGCCCAATTGATAGGCAGCAGTTTCAGCTTATACTAGTGAAAAAGCATCTGGAGGGTGGCATTGTGAGGCAGACACCTGTGCATGCCCAGCAGGCATGTCAGCCTGATGCAGAACTGATTGACCCCACCTTTTGTGAGGTCTGTGGTTCCTGCGACAGGGAGGACAGGATGCTGCTTTGTGATGGATGTGATCTTGGCTATCATCTGGAGTGTTTAGCGCCGCCGCTCGAGCATGTGCCGCAGGGCAGCTGGTTGTGCCCGGACTGTGGGCCGGAGGATATTCAGGATGTTACCATTTACGTCAACGAATTGGAGGTTTTATATCATGATGCTGAGCAGTTTAGTCCGCCAGCGAATGCACGACGCGTTCCGCGCAGGTAAGCGGAGCGGCATTACGGCGTTAGTGCTCGTTGTTGACGCTTTACTTCTCTCAGGGACAACGTCGTCCCGCGGACCAGGCAAAGTGATCGAATACGCGCGCGAATCATCTCAAATCGCCACCATGGTCGTATTTCCGCCGTCGTCCAGCGCGACAATATCCAAGTCACAGTGGACCAGGTGGACCAGCCGTCGACGTCGCGCCGTACTTCCGCCACCGCCAGCATAACCCGCTCACTGCAGCCCGCCGCCTCGCGCCGAACGACGGCGAGGCGACGCAAGAAACGGCAAGCTCGAAAGCCGCGCATTAAAATCACCTATGAGATCGACGAGGCCACGGGCAAGAAGATCGTCATTGAAACGAAGCCGTGCCGCAAGTCGAAGAGTCGCAGGCGCAAGAGTAACAAGATGCGCAAGCGCCTTGCGAGAGCGGCGGCCCAAACGAAAACGGCGAAGCGTCGGCTCGCCAAGCACTTCGGAATTTGCGCCCCCAAAGCACCCGGTCAGACACTGCCCGACGTCCGCGTTCCGGCGGCGAGCGCCAATTTGAATTACTTGCGTGGCCAGGCCGGCATTCCCGCGCTGAGTCTCTTCGGCAATCGCGACGAGCTGGACTACTTCTCCGGCTCGGATGCGAACGACGAGGGCGACGGCGGCATGCTGGTGCGGCGGCGGCCGAACATGAATGATGCGGCGATTCTGCGGCGGGCGGTCGCGAGGAAGGCGCACCTGCTGCCGTCGGCGCTTCAGAGCCCAGCGTCTAGCAGCATCGACCTGCTCGGCAGCATCATGGACTCGCAGGCGCGGATGCACTCGAAGCACGCCGTCCTCAGCCTCAATAGCGACGGCTCGCTGAAGATCGACACCAATCGGAACGGCGCCGTCGAGGCGGGTCGCAACCGCGTGGATGTCACTGACCGGCGGCACATTCGCGCACGCGCCGCGCCGTCGTACTCCACGAACGACAATCCCGCGAACATTGCGAATGTGAATTCGCCGCAGGAGTGCCGCGGGGCCGCCGCGGCGACCAGCTCGGCGACGATATCGATCAACTCGGTGTCGACCTCCACTTCCCTGTTCGCCGCGTCGGCTGCGGCGTCCAATTCCGGCGCGTCCGCGGCGAACTCCTGCGGCGCTCGGGAGACGGACTCCGAGCAGGATCTGTATAGTGACATTGAGACGGTGAGCACCAGCAAAGTGGAGGCGGAGGATTCCGACAAGGACGATGCGCAGGAGGAGGACGTGTCCAGCACGACGAATATGCTGGCGCACAACAACGGCCAAGCGGACGAACCGGACAGGTCGCTGGAGGACACCGACGACGAGGAGTGCCCGAACTTTAGCATCTATTCGAAGGACACCATCAATCTGGTGGCGAACCGCAATGCGGCCGACGAAGCTTACGGCTGGCATCAGAACGAGGTTGGTTCGAGTTCGGCTGGCGAGCAGATGGAGCGCGAGGAGGACCTGCCGCCGCCGCCGCCGACGTCGGATGGCGAGGACGAGGCGTTGGATGCGGACGTGGAGGAGATTCGCGAGGAGGTGAAAGCCGCCGCGAGCCGCGCACGCGCTAAAGGCAAATCGGGCCGTGATTTGTACAGCGACTCCGAGGAGGAGGAGGAGGAGGAGGAGGGGGTTGCTGCGAAGGCGGACGCGAGATCGTTCGGTATTGGCGATATTCGAGACATCACCGAGGACATCAGCGACGAGGAACGCAGCTACACGCCGTGTCTCGACGAGCGGGGCCCGATGCGCGAAGGGCTGGATGGGCTGGACACCGAGGCGATTTCGGAGGACGAGCGGAACGACTTTGACGAGTCGCACGAGCACAAAGCCATCTCCGAAGGTGGGGACGCGCTGGAAATCAACGCCAAGGAGTGCGAGCTGGATTTCGCCAAGCCGGAGGACTACGAGGAGGGCGAAATTGTGGACAAGTCGAAGCTGGGCGCGAGAAGCGAAGCGGCTGCAGCCAAATGCAAGGCGGCCGGTGATGACGCCGCGCTCTCGGGCAAGGCGAAGGATGCGAAGAAAAAGGACAAGGACAGTGAGGCGCCGGCGGAGAAGGGGCCGGCCGCATCGTTCAAACGCATCACGAAGAACGCCAACCGAAACTATCGGGATAAGGATCGCAGTCATTCGAAGGAGCGCAGCAAAGAGAATGGGCGCGAGAAGAAGCGCGAGCGCAAGAAGGAGAAGCGGAAAGAGCTGGAGCGTTACAACGTGCGCAACGTGGTGTCGGACAAACCGCGCAAGTCGACGAAGGACAAATTCGGGCGCGATGCGCGCCGCCGATCCTCGTCGCGCTCCTCGCGCAGCCCGAGCTACAGCCCGCCCTACCGGTCGCCCTCGCGCGGCCGAAGATCCTTCTCCAGGGAGCGCCGAAAGCAGCGGCGAGCTAGGTCGCGCGGCAGGTCGTCCTCGCGCTCGAGGTCGCGCTCGCGCAAGCGCTCGGTCTCCAGGAAGAGGCGCTCATTCAGCCGCACCAGGCGGCGGCGGTCTTCCATGGACGAGAAGAAGCGGAAGCAGCGGTCGCCAACACCGAGGCGCAGGTCGCGCTCCCGGTCGTGCTCGCACTCGCCGGCCGGCAGGCGGCACCGCGAGTGGGAGCCGCCAGCCCGGCCACGATGGTCTCCGTCGCTGTCGCGATCGCGGACGCGATCACCGTCGCGCTCGCGCACGCGCACGCCCGCAGAGAGGCAGGCGTCGCCGTCGTGGACGCCGCCGCGGATGCGCGACGCCGGCGGCGTCAGCGTCAAGCCGGCCAACTTGACGGTGATACTCACCAACGACGGCAAGGCGAAGAAGAAGGACAAGCGGAAGGCCGAGAAGAAGCGCAAGGAGAGCGCGGCCGACAGGGGCAGGAAGCGCAAGCGCGACAGGACGCCGCTGCCCAGCAAGGAGGTGTTCGCCTCGGGCGACAACATTCTGGTGAGCGTCAGTTTCAACAAGGAGGCGGAGGAGATGAGCAAGCGCTCCAAGTCGCAGCGCACCGCGGACGATGAGGTCAGCACGAAGCGCACGCGCAAGGAGAAGGAGAAGCGGCGCGAGCGCACCAGGACGCCGCCGCCGCCGCCCGTGGCGGCGAAGCCCAAGAGGAAGAAGGCGCCGCAGCAGGACCTGAGCGGCGTCAAGCCGGTGGCGATCATCGACCTCGACCGCTCGCCGTTCAAGGAGCTGACGCCGTCGCCCAAAGACGTCATCGTGCTCAGCGACAGCGATCACAGCCCGGAGAAGGCCGTGCCCGACTCCAGCCAGCAGGCGGACTACGCCATGGGGCCCAAGACTCCGCCGGAGCCGCAGGTAAAGTTCTCGCTGGCGGCAAAGACGCCGCAGCTGCGGCAGATCTCCAATCCGCTGCACGAGCCCGACGACGAGAACGAAGAGACTGAGATCGACCCGGAGGCGGAACTGGAGCAGCGTCTCAACGACGCAATGCACAAGGGTCCGAACACGCCGTCCGAGCCGCCCAACTCGCCGCCGAGCAGTCCCGATGCGTACGACCCCTTCGACCCCACCAAGTCGCGCTCGCCCACGCCCGAGGCGGAGCGCTGCGGCGCGGCGGCGCTGGGTGCTTCGCAGGGCGCGCAGCAGCTGGCAGACGAGGCGCAGGAGCCGGACAAGGTCCCGCCCAGCAAAACGCCCGACGGCGGCGCGGCGAAGTCGCACACACCGCCGCTGGCCGACGTTCAGCCCGCGGACTCGCAGACCAACGCGCAGCTGTGCCTCGGCGGCGGCGGCGGCGGCACTCCCGAGGACGTCGTCGGCAAGCAGGCGCAGCTCTGCGCCAGCGCGCAGGGCAACTCGCCGATCTTCGGCACCAAGAGCAAGCCGCCGCCGGCTGCCAGCGTTGGGGCCGCCGCCGCGGTGCCCGCGCCCTGCAATACGGCGGCGGCGTCGCGCGTCAGCATCCTCAACGCGACGATCATCGCGCCCGTGCAAGGCGCGCCCGTCGCCCCGCAGCGCAGCCTCATCCCCAACGTGTCGCCCACGAAGGCGTCCGTCAAAATGATGCCGAAGCGCGCGCCGTGCGCGCCCAAGGGTGCCAAGAACACTCGCAGCGCGGACTCCAACGACTCCAACATGGACTTGGACTCGCCGTACTCGCCGGGCCCGAGCGACTACGAGGACCTGTTCGAACCGCCCACGGAGCACAAGGGCAAGGCGAAAAATGCGGCCGCCGCGCCGCCGCAGCCGGCGAAGGCAGGCAACAAGATGCAGACCACGTTCGACGTGCTGTTCGGTTCCCCAGGCGGCAACAAGAGCAAGCCGGCGCTCAAAAGCGGCGCAACCGATAAGGGCAAGAAGGCGGCGTCCAGCCATCCGAAGATTAAGCAAGTCGGCGTCAAGTTCGACGAGGACAGTCTGAAGATCCTCGACGATCTGCCCAACTCCGCGGTGGAGATGCAGGTCAAGGACAAGGTAGGGGAATGACGGCGAGTGGCCGCATTTGACCGTGTCTGTCTCGTTTTGCAGTATTTGAAGAAGCTCAACCGGCAGGAGCGCGTCGTAGAAGAGGTGAAGCTCGTGCTCAAGCCGCACTACAACAAGAAGCACATCAACAAGGACGAGTACAAGGATATCCTGCGGCGCGCGGTGCCAAAGGTATGTGTCGCGCTTGGCGCGGCTGCAAGCCGGCGTTTCATGTTTCTTTGCATTGTGCCAGATTTGTCACAACAAGGCGGGCGAAATCAATCCGCAGAAGATCCAGAACCTGATCGAGGCGTACGTGAAGAAGATACGTCACACCAAAAAGGTATCGAGCAGTAGCTCCGTCAGCGTGCAGAAGTGAGGAGGTGCACTCCAAGCTAGTTTCAATTCGCAATCGCGCGATCGCACTAAGCGTGCGTATTTCATTTGTACATAATTTAATTTCCCCTATTGGCCTCCCAGGACCAGCGAACGCGCTTGGTCTGTATAGAAGCCGATTCGAAAAAGTTCCAGGTGAAAGCGTGGGCGACGTGTAACGAGCAAACTCTGCTTAACATAGAAGTATTTTATTTATAGAAAAAAAGAGCATCTTGAACGGTGCATCGGCGATTGCATTAGATTCCGATTGTGTTTTAATGTTAGGATAATAAAACATTTATAAATGGTAATTATATACATAAACGATTTAAATTTTGTACGTACGTGCATGGTTCGTTTTTCATGCTTTTTATGGTGGCAAAGTTTTGCACGTTGCTTGCGCTCACGTTGATTGGGGGAGGTTGCGCTGCACCTGAAATTGGTCTAGTATTGTTGGCTGCCTATCATTCAACCAGTGTGAATATTTTAATGCTTAAAATTTACGTGGCATCGTATTTATATGATGATTCCGAAAGCGGTGTCACACTTGCTTTCAGGTTTTGCCGTAATTTTATGCTACTGTTCAATTTTAATGCTTGCAATAACTCCGTCGTAGTACTAGTGTGTACATGATTGCCTACAGTTAACACCCACGCTATCTGCCATTACATTGACTTGGCCGTTGGCGCTGCGCGCTGGAGCTGGGGCTCACGGGCTTACGTGTACCTCCGCTGACCTGCAGCAGCTCGCGTCCGCATTCGGTCGGTGTTCGTCGTTGTGGACTGGGGGGTGTCGAGAGTGTGCGTTGGTCGCGCTGTAAGAGCATAGAAATTAGTTCCTCAGCGGCGTGCGCTGCCGAAAGAAATGCACGCCCGTCCTCCTTGCCGTCTGTGCGCATACGTGTAGAGAACGCCGCATGCTGCCCTGGTCTCGTCGAAAACATTGTAAGTGTGCCATTTTCGCAGCCGTCGACACTCCTGTGCTCGCCTGCGGGTGCTGACGGCACGGCGACAACTTTCTACATTTCCAAACCAAACCAGTGTGCTGGCAGCACCGTGCCGCTGTGTGCGCGGTGAGCATATGTTTTCGAAGTCCGCAGGTAGTTGCAATGTTGCGCCGTCACTTCCAGCCGCGCTGGGACACGCGAAACGTTTTTAGACGCGGCTGGCTGACTGCTTGCCGACGCATTGAGGAGCCTCTCGCTGCATACGCAAACATATTTGCGGCGCGTTTTTATCAATTGAGCGTTACTTTCATATAGACTGCAACGAAACTGCCACAAATAGTTGATTGAAACAGCGACTTGAATGCTGTAATCCAATTTAGAATTCAGGATAGGAGCTGCACAGGAACTGTATAATTTGTATATATCAGGGATTCTTAATGCTCGCATTGATTTTGGTGCATTGATGCTTGCAGAAATACATGCTGAATTATGTCGTGGATGAAGAGAAGAACGCCAGCGGCGACGCCAAGTCCCGGCCTCCAGACGACGCCATCACCAGTGCAAATGTACAATCCAAATCAACATTCCAACTCGGCGCAAGAGGTGTGTCGTCGTCTTGCTGAAGCCCCAGCGGTGCATCGCTTAATTGCATCAAAACTTGTTACAGTGGCAACAGCAGCAGCCAACCAACTGGTATGATCAACCAACCATGCAGTCAGTGTCCACAATGCCCACTGTAAGTGAGCAGAACTCACAAGTTCTCCAGCCCAATGCCTACTGGCAGCAGCTGCATTATCAGCCTCCCCAGCAACAGCAGCAGCAGCAGCTGCAGCAGTATCAGTATGGTGGCAATGCTCAGCAGAATAATTACTTCCAGCAACAAGTGCAGCAGCCTGGCCAGCAGCAGATACAGCAGGCGTATGAATACAACAACATGCAGTACGGATATCAACGTAGCGCACACGGATTCAGCCAGCAGCCAATGACATCCAATGCTGGCCAATACAATCAAATAACTCAGCCACAGCAGCAGCAGCAATCGGGTGATGGCTGGAGCAATGCCTGGGGATGGGGAGATGAGGACAACTCCAATGTGAATAACGTTCACAATGCCAACACAGTGGCGAATCCCAAAGCGCAGGCGGATTTAGTTGCAGACAGCTTCAATGACGAGTCTTGGAATTGGAACGTGGAGGATAATTTGCCTGCGGTGGGTAATGCCCTGCCGCCGATGGAGTCCAAGTATGAGCCTGCTAGTAACGCCTCCAGCTTGGAGCATAAACCACCGGAGGAGTTGTTTCCCAAGGTGGGCAGCAAAGCGTTGAAGCCGGAGAACCTGGAAACGGTGCCGCTGCTGCCTCCGACAGCTGTTAATCGCCGCATCAAGTCGGAGGCGCTCACGCCGCAGTGGTCGATCGAATCACAGGTGAGTCAGGAGTCCTCGGACGACATCCTACAGACCTCGGAGAGCGATAAGCTCTTCTCGCGCAGTTCGACGATTAGCCACTCGCCAGTCTCGGGTCATCAGACGCCGCAGGAGCCGCCGTCGGCGGCGAAGGCTGAGCCGTTTGAGGCCGAGAATCGCGAGAATGTCAGGGACGAAGTGGACGTTAAGCCGTCGCAAATGGTGCCACCACCAGTAGGCGGTGGCGGTGCAGACAATCCGTTCAAGCGGGTGAACTCAGCTGGCGCGAGGCACCGAACGCCGCCGCCCCCGACGGTGGCGATGGCGGGAGATGCGAGGGGCTTCTACGTGCCCCCGACGAGCATGCATCAGTCGGTTAACTTGGAGACGGTGCCGGACAATTCCGAGGCGCCCGATCTTCACCTGCAGCATGCTGCGAGCGCTGGCGCGGGCGAGGGCGCGAGCGCGGCGGAAGTGACGCCGCCACCGGCGGCGAGCACGCCCTTGGAGAACAATGAAGTCGCCCCGTTGAACGAGCGCAATCAATACTTGGAAACCGGGCAGCTGTCGGACGAGAACGATGCGCTGCCGCCGCCGGGCTTGAGCCGCATGGTGCTGGGCCAATTGGAGGCGAGCGAACCGCCTCCGGGACTCAGCCGCATGGTGCTTGGACAGACCGAGGGCGCGCACTCAACCGCCAGTCCGCCCGTCGGCCTGCATCGAATGGTCCCGGGCGAGTCCTCCTCGCCCGAGGTGCGCTTCGACGAGGAGGAGGCCTCCGATCCGGAGTTGCGCCAGATGGGTCGGAATCCGCTGCAGTCGCGGTCGGCGACCATCGGTGCTGACACCCCGCCGGCGCCGCCCATCAACGGCGCCGAGCAGGTGGAGCGCGAGATGAATCTGGACGGGGCCAACACGCAGGACAGCACGGGGAACGACGTCGACACGCTGGCGAGCGCCGTGCGCGACTTGACGGTCGGAGGCAACACCAGCGACGGGCGGCAGGCAACGGACAGCGACGCGGAATGCGCGTCATTGCCGCACGAGCGCAAAGAGCGCCGTCACAGGGAGGATGCTGGCCGCAGGGACAAGCGGTACTCGCCGGATTACGGCCGGGACGGTCGCGACAACAGAGGCGAGAAGGCACGACACCAGCGCCGGCAGCATGACCGCGGCTTCGACGACGGCGCGGACTACTTCAGCGACAGGGAGCGCGACCGCCGGCGCGACGAGCACGAGCGGACGCGCGTGGACGACGCGGACAAGAAGTACGGCAGTCTGCGGCGCGGCGGCGAGCGCGACAAGGACCGTCGGCGGCGTGACGCTCGCGACGCGCGCGACGACCGCGACCGGCGCTCCGAGTACGCGCGGCGCGAGCGCGAGCGCGACTACTATTACAACAACCATCGCTACAACGACGACTATGACGATGCGCACCGCTCGTCGCGGCCGTCCAGCCGCTCCGACTCCATGCACGACGCGTACTATCGCGACGCGCGCGGCGGCAGCGAGCGCGATCGACGCCGTGACCGGGAGAGGGACAGAGAGAGGGATGCGCGCCGCCACCGTGATCCGTACGGCGTGTACAAAATGCCGGTGAGTATCCGGCCAATCCACACGTCACGTCGGGGTGTAAGTTTGCAATAATATCGCTTAATGGCACAGGGATATCATCCGTACGACGCATACAATCCGTACTATCAACAGTATCAGTACTACGTGGAGAACTTGCGTCGCACCGACCCGGCGGCGTACGCCGAGCTGTACCGCAAGTACTATGGCCAGAGCGCCGCCGCCAGCTCGACGTACACGCAGGAGGAGAAGACGTCCGTGCACTCGGGGCGCAGCAGTACGAACGATGATCTGGCCAAGGAGCGGTAAGTGCGGCATCCTGGCCATCCGTGCCGATCACGCTTTCTTGTGTGCGCGTTGTCGCTGCATTTCGCACGCTGCGTTTCATCACAATCACGGCAACATGAGCGCCCTTTCCAAGCTGAGGCGACGCCAGCAGTTAGTCATTGAATGGTTGTAGGTATTTGAGGCAAGGCTATTACGGACATGCGAGCTATTCCCAAATGAGCGCATATTACAGAGAGCCGCAGAGCCTTTCATGCGCCCAGTACGGCCTGGACGAATCCAGGTGAGAGCTTTAGCATCCCGTGTCACACAGTCGAGATAACACTCGGTGTAGTCACTCCAAATAATAGCAACATCCTCATACCAACATCACATACATCCGCTTTTCGTTTCTATGATTGTCACTTGCTCACCTCACACGCCATGCGCTCTATCGAGCGTTCTGCTCGCATTTCGTTGTCACCTAACACCGCCTGCTCTCGAAAGTAGACCCTACGACTACGCCGACAGCGCGCTCTTGCTGGAGGACAGCGCTGTGCCGCAGCGCTTCACGCCGGCGAAGTTTTCCACGGCGCACATTAAGTCGTCGATCGCCTCCGGCCGGCTGGTGAGGATCCTGCCCAACTACCCGATGGACGGACAGCCGGCGCTCGTCGAGGTGGAGCGGCTGCACGAGCTGCTGCACGCTGACGATGAACTGGACGAGCTGGAGCACTTCCCCGGGCCTCTGATGCGCGGCGTCACGCACAAAAAGACCATCATCGAGTACTGCAACAATAAGATTCGCGATCGCGCCACGCGCAAGGATATTGACGATCCAGAGTCGTACGTCCTAATGTGGGAGTTGTTGATTCTATTGATTCGCCAGAATGGGGTAAGTTCGTTCTCTGTTCGTCGTTGGCTGTAGATGATTGATTGGCCCAGATCGGGCGCAATTATTGACGGAAATCCGCCCATTCTGATTGCTCAAATATTTACGAATGCGCCACCTTGGCGGCAACGAGGTTGCCGACCTCCCTTCGCGTGGTCTTTATTTCCCAGCTGCGCGGTTAATGTGCGGGTTGTGCATGCTTTAGATGGTGGTCGGCGCGGATATCGCGGAGTTACTGATGAAGGGCCGCAACGCGGAGTCGATCATGTCCCGCCCGTCGTCAGTGGCGTCCAATAGCAGTGGTGCGGTGGAAATGTCGGAGGGCAGCAACGTCGGCGACGCCGCTGCTGGCTCCGCCGCCGGCTCCTCGGCGGTGAAAGAGGAGCACGTGACGCGCAAGTTCCGCGAGTATCTGCTCTACGGCTCTGTGCAGCAGGCGCTCGAGTGGGCGATGAAGCACAGCCTGTGGGGCCATGCGCTCTTTCTCGCCAGCAAACTGGACAAGCGCACCTACGCCAAGGTGATGACGCGCTTCGCCAACGGCCTGCCGATGAACGATCCGCTGCAGACGCTCTATCAGCTGCTGTCCGGCCACCTGCCGGCAGCCGTAACCGTAAGCATTCGGCTTTGCGTTGCGTCATGGCTTTGTGATTGTGATTTGCAATGTGTGCGCGTATTTCAGTCGGTAAGCGACGAAAAGTGGGGCGATTGGCGCCCACATCTCGCTATGATCCTGTCCAACACGATGCAGCGGCCTGAGCTGGACCGCAAGGCCATCACCACGCTGGGGGACACCTTGATGGGGCGCGGGAATTTGTATGCGGCGCAGTTCTGCTACCTCATGGCCGAGGTGGGCTTCTCGCGCTATGGGCAGGAGGGGAAGTTGGTGCTTCTGGGTGCGGACCACGCTAAGCCCTTCCGGCAGTTCGCGCACAACGAGGCGATACACATGACCGAAATCTACGAATACGCTTGCAGTCTGAACAATGCGTCCTTCAAAATACCCGAGTTCCAGGTAAGTAAGCGCTGCCCCGTCAAAAGCACGTCGTTACCGCCAGTCCGCACTTGTCTTAGGCCTACAAGTATCTGCTCGCTACTCGTCTCGCCGACCGCGGCTTCCTTGAGGCGACCCTCGCGTACGTCGAGCAGGTGTCCGTTGCGCTGGTGGCGAGTCCCGCACTTGCGCAACCGTCGCTCATCAACAAGGTGTGCGACCTCGCCGACAGACTCAAGTATTACGATCCCGCCGATTATCAGCACGACGACGATGCGCAACTGCAACCGGGCGACGGGCGTCCCGATCAGTCGTGGCTGCAGGGCCTGAAGGCGGTTCAGCAACAGTACGCCGTAAGTAACCACCCTCGCTGGATCCTGCGGTGCGTAACAGCGCGCGCGCACACAACCTTTCAGATGGGCATGATAAGTCACGAAAGCGTCAACAATCTGCGCGCAATGACGCCAGAAGCGACTGCCCCCGCACTGCAAGCACCGCCGAGTTACGACCACTCGCCGCAGGACCCCTGGCACGTGCAGAACCAATACAATCAGTCGGCGGGCGGCAGCTGGCAGCAGCAACAGTCGGTGGAGGCCGATTACAACCAGCAGCAACCGCTGCCGCCGCCGCCACCGCCGCCGCTACTGCAGCCGGACGCAACTACTTTGGACAGTAAGCTCTTCCCGTCATTCGATGTCGGAGTTTGCTAGATGCTGAATGTTTGCGCTTGGATTCAGGTTACAATGCTTATCAGGATCAGCCCTGGAGTGCGCAACCAGCGCAAGTCCAACCGCAGTGGAGCGCGGGCCCTCTGCAGTCGCCCTTGGAGCCAACGCAAGATCCAGGCGACCTAAGCGCTCATCAGCAACAGGCGGTGAATGACTACTGGAGCAACGCTCAAGTTGAGGTAGGTGCCCGTTGGCCTGCTGCGCAATAGGTTCGCAACAGCGTTGATCGTTCCTCGCGCACTAGCTCAGTAGCGAAGTAGGATTGCACGTCGAATTAGCGGCATAGTGACATGACTCGGTTTTCTGCTGTTTGTGGTAACATGTGGTCTTGACTCTGATTTTGCATTCGCTGTGGACGCAGCAGGCGGCAGCCGCGGAGGCGAGAAAAGAACCAGTAAGTAGTGCGCGCTCGGTGCTGCGCAAACGGCTCAACTTGCGCGCGTGCAAGTCGACATCGCTCTCGCTGTCGCGCCGGAGCTCCTCGGCGAGCTCCGAGTGTGAGTCGCCGCGCTGCGGCTTCTTCACGCGCAGCGCCGAAAAGTCGCAGCTGATTTGCTATAAGGACGACAACAAAGTAATCACAAAGCTCACCAAGTACAACACGTTCGACGCGAGCAAGGAGAAGGCCCGAGACAGGGACAAGTTGCAGCTCGGTGGTGGTGGCGGCGGCGGTGGCGGCGGAGGAGGAGGAGGAGGAGGCAAGCGGGCCGCGATGCTCACAAAGTTTCAGTCGCTGGACGAGCCGTCCACGCCTACCAAGGTGGTGTACTACGATACCAAGAGCAATGTGAGCATCTCGGCGCAAGACTTCAACGCCGACTTTAAGCCATTAAAGTACGAGAAAAAGCAGCATCGGGCGGCGGCACGGCACGACGTCATCGCCGACACGGTGGATACGTGGGCGAAGAGAAAGAACATGCTGTCGAATCTAAAGAGCTGCATTTTTAAGCAGACTGACAAGGATGTCGTGTACAAACCGCTTGTCTTTGGCGGCACGTTTCCGATAGACGCGCCCACCGTGCAGCCGCCGCCTAAGATCAATCTGCCGCCGGACGAGCCCGGCCCGCCGCCATCGCCCTCGCCACCGGAGGTGCGCATGCCGTGCTTTAACACCTACTCCGGGGCGGACAAGTTCCGCAAGTACGGCCCCGCTAGGAGTTTTGACATTGATTTGCCCATTTAGAGCTTACGTACGACGCTAGCGCACATCAGCACAGAGCAGGAGCCAAGCAATCCTCTTTAGGTCAAAGCGTTGTTGTTAGGTCCCTGGAAGTAGACGACTGTTAAATTGTTAGGAGGCCTGTACAAGTCACTGTAGTCATGCGCCAGTGTTGCCCCACTGTTATTTTGCATCGTTGTGGCTGCTGTTGGTTGTTATTGTTGTTGTGGTTCTTGTTAACTAGCTGCGGCCGACAATGAGCGGAAGTATCGTGTACAAATGCTTTTTATATGTTTCCAAATAAACATGGAGTGTGTGCTTAACCTGGAGGCATTTTCAGTGACCGATCCGTGCGCGCCCGCCTGTTTGCAATTTTAAGTTGGACGGCTTATCATGCGTAATGCTGGCTTGTGTTTGTTGCGCAGGAACAGCAGCCGCGGCCGCACATATCGATGCCCAATCAGTCGCGCCAGCCACGGACGTCGCTCAGCGAGGACGCTGGCGGCTTGGACGGCGACCCGCCGAGGAAGGCCGGCAAGGAAGCGGAGAAGAAGACCACGAACGCGTCGGCGTCTGCGGGATGGTTTGGTGGCATTTGGAGCAAGCTGGCCCTGCGCCCGAAGAATCAGATGAAGCTGCCCGATGACAAGAATCCGACGGTGAGTGTTGCGCGTCCACAATCCATTTGCCTGGCCAGCGATTGCATAATGCTTTCCTGCTCCAGATTGTGTGGGACCAGGACAAGAAACGCTGGATCAACCGGGAGGAAGATAACGCCAACGGTGCGGGCGAGTTGAAGCCGCCGCCGAGGATGCCACCATCTTCGGTAGCAGCGCCGGTGCAGCAACCGCAATCGCTGCCGAATTTGAATGCGTACGGCGGCATGTCGGCGCCTGGCAGCCAGCCGCAGAGCGTGGACGCGCATCCGCAGAGCGACGCCAAGCCGCCGCTGCCATCGCAGAACATGTTCAAGATGCAGCGCGGTCGAAGTAAGTAAGATTGGGGTGTACCTCACTTCCTCGCACACTGCACGTGTCGCCGTTCGTAGATTTGAAGAAATCCTACGTGGACGTGTTCAATCCCAGCGGCAAAGCGCCCTCTCCGGGGGCGAGCGCAGATTTTGCCGCGCCCGCGATGTTCGCCGCTAGCGCGGCGCCAGTGAACTTCTTTGTGCCGGCACCGATGGATCCCAATGCGCCGGTAGATTTCCTCACGCCTTCGACTGTGCCGCTGCAGGATCCTAACATGCAGGTCAATAAACGTCCATTTTTCATGTTTTAAGCGAACGTCTGCATGCGTCACCTTTTATTTTTTTCTGGCAAGCTCGCATGTCGTGCATGGCTACACGCAGCTTGTTTAAAACTTGTGCAATTTGTTTTTGGTACATGGTCACCGCGCTGCCTGCGTGCGGGATGCTCATCTCTCTTGGCTTTTGGTCTCGGCTTTTTTGCTGGTTATATGTTGGGGTGGCGTAGATGTCTAGATGGAGTTCGACTAGTTCGCTCTCCAGGGAGGTGCAATCGTACATGCGGTCCAAACAGAATGTGCGGTGAGCCTCGCGCGCGCTCTATCATTACTTGTTGTACTTTGCTTTTGTAAGTTTATTTTCCATTTATCATCCCGCCTTACGCATTCTAGACGTTTCGGACTGATCTAATGTTTTGTTTGTCGCTGTTTTCTTGCAGTCACATCAATCGTGATAAAATGATATGTATAATATGGTCTAAATCAAGCATCATTCATTCGAAGAGCGATTGACAGACGGGTGCGCGGTGGGCGTTGTTTACAGCATTTCTAACTCACGAAATGCAGGTAGCCAGGTAACAAATATGGCATTTGAAAATGCGCTCTGTTTGCACCAGGTAAGGCATCGGTAATTATACCATTTGTAAATGAATTGTAAGCGATGGGGAGCGAAAAGGAATGTTAATGTAGTTTTCATTGGATTGCGGACAAGTTATGATTTTACGAATATTGGCCTTGTACATATGAAATGTAATGTAATGGTTGATAAGTCATATATACGGCTAACAATGTAAGACATTCCTTGGTTGCGTGCTTACCACCGTCGATAATAAGAGATTCCGGAGTGTCCCGGGTGCAGCGGCACTGTTTAGATTGTATTTAGTCGCCTGAAACTATCGTGCCGGTACCTTGTTTGTCGGCGATGTATGCGAGCGGCCCCGCCAATGCTAGTTTACGCTGTGTCGTCGTGTGTGGCGGTACGCAGTTCTCGTCAGACGAAACAGTGCAGTTTTGAGTTTTGGTGTTCGTTGGGCTCCATTGGCGATTCGTTCAACAATTGATTGCCTGTGCATTGCCTGGCAATATCTTTTTGTGGTAAGAAACTTAAATTTTCATTCATTGTGTAGCTGCAGGAGTACAGAATTTGTTGTAGTATTATTTGCTGCACTAACAAATTCTAAATACACTTTAAAATTTATCTAGTAAAATTTCATTTGTGGAGGCACTTGATTGAAATGTGCTTTCTTTCTTTTTTTCTTTATTTCTTTTAGGTTGCTTAAGACATTTCCTAGCCAGAAATGGCTAGGTTGCAGTGGAGCAAGAACAAAGTCTTCTTTTTGCACAACCAAGGGCGGTCATCACTCTGTAGGTATAACCGATAAAACAATTTAAAGTTTGGCTGACAATGAGAGATCGTCTTGGTTAGACTTTTACATAATGGCCGACTCTGTGTATTCTTATGGGAAATTACGGAAATACTCGAACCGTGCACGATCAGTGTTTAAGCCGCTCGAAGTGATGGCGCTAGTACTTGCCAGCTGGTGAGACGGGTGCCAGCAGCTCCTTTCGTGTGGTGACGTCTTGGAATTCCGCCTTTCCCTTTTTTGTGACACGAAGCATTCTAAATTTATCTTAATTGTCAATCAAAACATTCGCAACGTAAGATGGCGGCATGCACTTTACACCAACTTAAGTGTTTCTTAGTGGTGCGGCACGTCGCACGTGCACTGCCGCGCCGCGGGACAGCTAGCTGTGAGTGCAGCGAATCGGCATTAACGGGGTGAATCAACTGTTTGTGAACGGTTCTAGGCGAGGTGCCTACGCTGGTGCTCCACAAATTACGAACAAAACGTTTTAGTTCACCGAGTGTTGTAAGTACGCTGGACAATTAGAACTGTTGCACCAAGGATTAGTAACCACCAAAGCCTTTCCAACAGGAGATTGGTCTGCTTGGCGCTCTGTTACCTTCAAGATCTGGTCCATAATTATAATTGAGGTATTTAGAAAGCATTTACTTGAATTGACTCAAATTTAACGAAGATTC
>JAAAKC020000012.1:533714-544061 GCA_010014765.2 Aenictocupidus jacobsonorum | reverse complement strand
GGCCGATGTGAACCGGCGCATGTTTTAGGCTGGCGGCGCGAGACGATCATCCGAGGCATCACGAAGAGCGGCGGCATCAAGGGCGACGTGACGTACGCCGCGCCCGACTCCAGCAACAAGTTCAAGCAGATGTCGGACGTCACGCAGTACCTCGACTACCAAAAGTCCACCGAGCTGTCGAAGGAGAACTTCACGTTCAGCTGCCGCGTCATCCTCGGCGAGTACCTGCAGGCGATGCCGCCCGAGTTCGGCGGCGACGGCGAGTTCATTCGCATGTCCGAGGAGGACGTCGCTAAGAGGTATGTGTGCCGATTGCGGCGGCGGCGGCTGCTGCTGGCGCGGCTCTAACGGGCGCTTGACGGATGCGCAGGCTGGAGGAGCTGAAGGCCGCGATGCGCACCAGCCTGCCGGTGGAGCAGCGGATCGAGGTGGCGCGCCGCCAGCAAGCGGCGCGCGCCGCGGCGCGCATGGATCGCGAGCAGGCGCGCATTCAGCGCGAGATCGAGCGCTCCGAGCGGCAGGAGGCGGCCAGGCGGGACAAGGAGGCGCGCACGCAGCAGCTCTTGGAGGTAAGTCCGCGTAGCAGTCCGCCACCCCAGCCCACAGTCACTCAGTTTTCTCCACCCACTTCACGACTCCATCTGTTTGATCAAGCTGTCACGTGTGTACGGATGCCGAATGTGTGTTGTTGGTTGTTGTTGTTGTTGCTGCTGCGTTGTCGTCGCTGTCGATGTGCGTGCGTCGTGTGCGCTTGGCCCACTGGGAAGGCAAGCGAGCAGTACTTGCCCAAGTGTTGTATTGCCCCCGTCTCTCTCTCTCCCTCCCACCCTGCCCCCTTTTTCTTCCCGCCCCGCCGCCAATCTATTCTTCTCGCACTCTCAATTTGTGAATCGTGTGTGTTTGTGTGCGACTAGGGCCGCAAGCGACTAGCGTTCACTTTAGAGCAGAAAGTACAGATAATATCGGAAATTGAGGGCGGCAAGTCGAAATCAGACGTCTCTCGCGAGCTCGGCCTGGCGAGCTCGACGGTCGCCACGATCTGGAAGAATCGCGACAATATAATCAGCGCGTACGGTAGCGAGTATTTCGGCCGGGACGGCAGCCCCCCCAATTATTTTGACAAATTTGCAAGGGCGGACCTCACGATGATGCTGTCTGATTGCGCGCACCCGGTAGGCAGAGCCCACATTTTTATCGCAACCACGCTTCCCTAATGATAAGTTGTTGTTGTCGCTGCTAAAACGAATAAAACCATTAAACGTAACGCTCAGCGCTCATTGTGCGATGTGGAGATGGGGTGACAGGTTTTCTCTTTTGTTTTTTTTTGTTGTTGTTTTTGTTTAAACCCACTAACGCAACAAACCAAAATGCTTTTCGCGCAGCAGTGATGCCAGGCTGCAGTCGTGTCGCAAATTTGTTGTTGTTGTTTTTAGTATCTCCTTCCCGCTACCCTTCGCTCGCTCGCCCAGCAACGCATTTGTAGAAATTGTGTGTCCCTCTCATGCATTGCCCACCACCCCGTATTGTCGTGCTGATTAACCGAGTATTTGTGGCATTCACCACCCCATTTACCATCATGACTCATTCGTAACGCAGTTGTGTGCATGCGTCGTTGTTATTGTTGTTGTTGTTGTTGTTGATTTGTGTACGCTGCGGATGACCCTCTCGTACAAAGGCCCGTCAAAGGCGAGCAATAACGCTTTGCGCGCATGATTTAATCATTGTAATTCGCGTCCAGATCGTACGGACGCGGAGAGTAGGTTGGCACTAATGGCGCCCGCAAATGTTGCAACGCAATGCTGAAATTTGTTTAATTTACCTGCGCGTGCGTGCTGTGTGTGTCTGTGCGCAGGCGAAGCGGAAACGACAGGAGGAGCAGGAGAAGCTGAAACAGGAGGAGCAGCAGCGCAAGCAGCAGGTATGTGTTGTGATGGCATCGTTGACGATCCGTGCAATCGCAGTGGTTTTGCTTGCAGGAGCGGGAGCTGAAGCGGCAGCAGGCGGCGCTCCTCAAAGAACAGGTAATTGCAACGCTCGCCTCGCGCGGCTTGTGTGGCTGGCTCACACAGGAGTTTGATCTCTCAGTGGTAGTTGATCTCTATTGTCACCACATCATAGTGCTTGATCATTCGTTTTTGAATTCGCATTATTATTATTAGTATTATTATTGGATTGGACGTCAGTTTGGTAATGTTTTGTTCGTCTGGTCTCCCGGCGTTGTCCACGCACGTGCGTGCGGCTGTCGTAAGCCTTCTTGCATTTTGTTCGTCGATTTTTCTCGCAAATTTCATCAGCACACCAAATTCTCTCCGTCGAGCAGGGCGCGCCTGCGCTCGTGCCCGTTTCGAGCGTACTTGGCTGATTCACGTTGGTTGCGTTTGCGATCGATGCCGTTGCGAAGTAGGTGCGTGCGAGGCGGCTCGCATTGCACGCTGGTGCCGTGTACCAATGTTGTGTCATGCTTGTGTACATACTCTGTTATACTGTTTCTCTCCCATAGATGTACATACAGGAAATCAGTAAACAGCGAGAGTTGCTCTACACTGTCGAACTGGTATGGCTCACATTATAATGCGAACAATCGTTAAGTTGCACGCTGCAGATATGTACCACATACTTGCATACATACTGTGCTATTTTTCATATTCATATACATTCAATTTCATATTGTCGTATGCCTACCATTTGCAATTTTTCAAAATTGTCACATATTAATCAATTTTACTCACACAACTCCTGCTGCTATGTTGCTGTAATTGTCGTAGACGTGCCATGCGTTTCCGTTTCGTGATACCCTTTGGTTGTTGTTGTTGTTGTTGCTGTTTTGTTTTGACTCACTCTCCTACGCTAACACTTCCGAACAGGGTGCTGGGCTAATTCGTTTCTTGTGCCGACACGCATTCATTTGTTGGTTTTATTACATCCGTCTGCGCCGGGGAGCATGCCGCAAATTGATCAATTAATGACTGCTTTCTCTCGCGCGTCGCGCACGCCGCGCGTGTCTGAATCGTCGATCTTGTTCGTAGGAGCGCGAGCGCCGGCGCCAGCATATGACGCTGATCAAGAGCCTGGAGAGCCGCCGCAAGCTGGAGGAGCGCGAGCGCAAGAAGCAGCAGGCGCTCGCGGAGAAGCAGGCCAACAAGGAGAAGAAGCTGGAGCAGCGCCGCATTGAGCTGGAGATTCTCGGCGAGCTGCGCAAGCCCTGCGAGGACCTGGAGCTGACCGACCAGGTGCCGATGCCGGAGTTTGCGCGCATCGCCGGCCTGAAGCTGTGCGGCAAGGCGCTGGGCGACGCGCTGATGGTGTTCGAGTTCCTGCACAACTTCGGCGAGACGCTCGGCTTCGACATGGAGTCGCTGCCGACGCTGGACTCGCTGCAGGCGGCCCTCCTCAGCGGGGAGGGCGCGCAGGACGCCGAGGAGGAGCTGCTCTCGGTGATGTCGCACCTGATCATCTGCGCGATCGAGGACCCGGGCATTCCCAACCCCGCCCGCCACACGACCATCCTCGGCCAGAGCCTGCGCCAGGCGGACATCACGCACGCGAACCTGTCGGAGGTGCTGCGCATCTACCTGTACGCGAACGCGACCGGCGAGGTGAAGGCGCTGACGGGCGTCGCGTTCGAGCGCGACCGCGAGAAGCGCATCGCCGACCATCACCAGAACAGCTGCGAGATGATGCTGACGGCGACCGGCAAGAACGCCCAGTACTACGAGCAGCTGCACGAGAACGCCACGTGGAAGATGTCGGACATGCTGAAGGACAAGCCCTTCCTGGCGCTGTCGCCCACCGACAAGGCGGCCATCCTCGCGTTCATATGCAACGAGCTGCTGCAGAACAAGGCTGTGATCCGGCAGATTGAGACGTCGCTGGAGACGGTGGCGCAGGGCAGGAAGGACAAGTGGGTGATCGACGCCAAGGTGCGCAAGCTGCGCATGCTGCACGGCCGGAAGGTGCGCACGGAGGCCATCGAGAAGGCGGTGCTGTGCAAGCCGGAGGGCGGCGAGGACGGCGGCGCGCACGATGCGAGCGCGGCCGACTCGCCGGCGCCGATCATCAGCAAGGACGAGCTCGGCATGGACGAGGACGAGAACGAGATGAGCGAGAACGAGAGCCTGTGCACGCAGCCGGAGGAGGAGGAGGACGGCAAGTTGACGGGCGAGGAGCTGAGCAAGAAGCTGGAGAAGGTGTTGAAGAGCTGCGAGTCGCAGTTGCAGCTGATCAACAACGCGTCGCATCAGTTGCGCGCGACGTGCTTCGGGCAGGACAGGTACTTTCGCCGGTACTGGTCGCTGCCGAAGGCGGGCGGCGTGTTCGTGGAGGCCATGGAGGCGGCGGAGCCCGAAGCGCTGGAGGAAATCGTAGCGGCCGACAGGCGGTACGCCGAAATGGGCATCACGGGCATCAAGACGATGGAGGATCTCGAGAGCGCGATGAAGGCGGCTGACGCCGAAGCGGAGGCGGAGGACAGCGCGGAGGCAGACAAGGAGGTGAGCGATATCGTCGCGAAGCGCGAAGATGCTGGCGACCCGACTGACGACGAGGACAACAACGGCGCTGCGATGGAGATCGACAACAACGCCAACGAGCCGCCGCTGCGGCCCGTCAAGCGCCTCGAAAACGGCGAGGTGTACGACAAGGTCGAGCACAGCCTGGACGAGCTGAAGCGGAGCGTCGACAAGATGGTGAGCGACATTGAGAAGACGGACCGCGTGAACGCCAAAGACAACAACAACAGGGAGGCGGAGAATTGCGTCACGCCGACGATCAAGCAGGAGCCGGACGCGGACGCCGACGCGGACAGCGCGGCGTTCAGCCTCTTTGAGAAGCTCGGCGAGTGCATGGAGCGCGAGCACGCCGAGGATGCCGTCGGCGCGCAGCGGGCGGTGAAGGAGGAGCTGAAGCGGGAGATTCTCAGCGAGCTCAAGGCGGAGGGCGGTGGCGGCGACGCTGGCGAAGGCGAGGCCGAGAAGGGAGCGGGCGTCGCCGACGAGGCCGCCCGGCTTCCCGCCGCCGCCGAGGCGGAGCAGCCGAAGTGGTTCAGCATCCTCGCCAAGGACGGCGCCAGCTGCGAGGGCATTTACATGACGTCGGGCAACCGCTGGGACACGGGCGTGGGCGCGTGCACGCGCGATAACATCACCGAGCTGAAGATACCCGTCTTCCCGCCGCCCACTGCGAACGCCTCCTACTGCGGCAGCACGTGCGACAGCCCGGCGCCGCTGCAGATCACGCCCGAGGAGAGCGCGCAGCTGGAGTACATCAAGCAGCACGGGCTGCCCAAGGCGTGCGACCGCAAGATCGTCGGCGAGGACAAGCGGTACGGCTGGTGGCGCGTCACGGACGTGGCGCAGTTGCAGGCCGTCGTCGATAGCCTGCATGCGCGCGGCGCGCGCGAGAAGGAGTTCAAGCGCACGCTGCTGACGTCGATGCAGGCGCTGTACGAGCAGCCCGACAAGCTGTTCATCGAGGAGGGCAACAGCGACGCGACCGAGCTGACGGCGGACGAGGACTTCGACGCCGAGCTGGGCCCGAGCGGCGCGCCGCGGCCGGACGAGCCCGGGGAGTGGAACGAGGCGGTGGCGTATCGCATTGACATGGCCCTGTTGGAGCAGGTAAGCGCGACTCTCTGCCCTCAGATGATGTGTGTGTCTATCGTTTACCGTGAATGTTTCTCTCGCTGCAGGTCGAAGCGCTCGAGGATAAGGTCGCCAACGCGAGCATGCAGCAGAAGGGATGGAAGGTGCCCGTGCGCGAGTGCTCCGACGTGGATGCGTGGCAAGCCGTCGTGGTGGCGAAGGAGCGATTGGCCAGCCTGGAGGCGGCCATCGAGCGCCGCTACCTGAAGCCGCCGCTGGGCGTAAAGTGAGTTGCCGCGTGCGCCTGCGCCTGCAACCGCGCCTCATTATGTGCCGGCCACTGCTCGTGTTTCAGCACGGGCGATCCGAACCTGGCGGCCATTGCGCAGGAGGCGGCGGGGAGCGCGGTGCCGGCGCAGCCCGTCCCGGCGCCGGACGAGATTCCCAAGGGACTCGGCGTGTGGCGCGAGGCGGTGAACCGCTCGCAGACCTCGGCGCAGCTGGCGATGTGCCTGTATACGCTGGAGGCTTCCATCGCTTGGGACAAGAGTATCATGAAAGCTGTGAGCCCCTCTCTTGTCTTTAATAAACAGAGAGCCCGAAAATATAACAGCAGGCTGAGTGTGGGTGCTTGTGCTTCTTTTTTAGTTTAACACTGCGATGGGGCGGCGCGCCGCAGCTCTTAACATCGCGCGCGCGGCGACCCAGCGCACTTCATTCATTAACTTATTATTTGCACGATATTTCATTTGATGATTCAGACGACACGCTCGAGCGTTCGAATACTCGTACTAATGAACGACGATCACTGCAATCACCAGCTGATTTATTAAGGTGTCGCTCACGGGGTTGCAGTCGCTCTCAGCCCACTTCACGAACGACGCATGCCTACTGTTCAATGTTGCGCTCTCCGTTCGGCTCTCAACCCTTTATACATCAGTATGCTGCATTGCAAGAGTCTACGGCATAGTTTAATATTGTGCACTTATTAACAGTTATTGAATAGGAATCGCGCCTCGAGGCGGTGGGTTTTCATCTGCGCGCGTGTGCTTTGTGTTCTGCTTGCAGAATTGCCAATTTTGCAACAGCGGCGACAACGAGGACAAGCTGCTGCTGTGCGATAGCTGCGACAAGGGCTATCATACGTACTGCTTCAAGCCGAAGCTAGACACGATTCCGGACGGCGACTGGTGAGTGCTGCGCTGGCGCAAGTGAGCGAGCGCGCGGTTTTCAAACGTGGACGCCGATTGTCGATTGCAGGTATTGCCACGAGTGCATGAATAAGGCGACGGGCGAAAAGAATTGCATCGTGTGCGGCAAAAAGCAGGCCGCGAGCAACACGCGGCTGATCGCGTGCGAGATCTGCCCGCGCGCCTACCACATCGACTGCATTAATCCGCCGATGGGCAAGGCGCCGCGCGGCAAGTGGTACTGCGCCAATTGCATTTCGAAGAAACCCCAGAAAAAGGCCGTAAAGAAACCGAAGCCTAGCCGAGATGGCGAGTCCTCCGAGCAGCCGCCTTTAAGGTATTAGCCGACAGACAGAATAGTGCGAACCACCACACACACACACACGAGTTGACCGCGCGCGCCTGCCGCAATCTGCCGCAAATGTATCAATCGAGTGCTCTTTTCTCAGCCCAGCAGCGTCGCACGGCTCGGCGACGACCAACGAAGAGATATGCGCGGCGCAGGCGGCCAGCCATGCGCCGGCGGCGAGCGCCGCCGTCGTCGCGGCACCCCCGACGCCGCTGCCGACGCCGGCAGCGCCCGCTGCCGCCGTCGCAACCGCAGCCGCGGCGCCAGCCGCTATGGCCGCACCCGCTACTAGCGCGAGCAGCAGCGAATTGGCACCGCACTCGCCCCCGCCGGCGGCGCACGCATACGTGGCGCTGCCGCCGGCGACGCCGCCCGCCGCGGCGCAGAGCGCCGGCGTCGCGCGCAAGGAGAAGCTCGCGCGCAAGCTGGCCAAGGAGCTGGCGCCTTGCAAAGCCATCCTGGACGATCTCGAGGTGCACGACGATGCCTGGCCCTTTCTGCTGCCCGTCAACACCAAGCAGTTCCCCACCTACAAGAAGATTATCAAGAGCCCCATGGATCTGAGCACAATCAGGCGGCGCTTGGTGGACCTGACGTAAGTTGTGTGTGAGGGCGGCTGACGGTGGTGGCTGACGGGCGGCGTTTTTTGTTTGTTTGTGCGCCGCAGGTATAAATCCAGGGAGGAGTTCTGCGTCGACGTGCGGCAAATTTTCAACAACTGCGAGACGTTCAACGAGGACGACTCGCCGGTGGGCAAGGCGGGCCACTGCATGCGGCAGTTCTTCGAGGCGCGGTGGAACGAGTTGTGCCTCTCGCACGCGCACAGTTGAGGTTTGCTGTCACCCAAGCGCCCTTACGTGCGCCGCGCACGACCGCCCGACCCCGACTACGTCGTCGGCGGCGGCTACCGGAAGTAGGCGGGACGACAAGTATTTTGAAGTGTGTGATAATCAAAGAACTTATTTAAATGTATACTACGCTATGAGACGCTGCGTCGATGCCTACCGTGTGCATGACTTAAGCGCTGAAACGGCAACGGAAAACCTAAACGATTTTATAACGATGAACAAAAAAGCATTAACAAGGAGGAGAATGTTGTGTGCGTTACTGAACAAAATCGAACAAATGTTTTTTGACACGTGAAAGAACAAAACGTTTTCGTCATGACTTGTCTTTATATTTTTGATATTTGTATTTTTTATATTTGATTCGCGAATAATTTATTGTAATAATCATAGATTTCTCGGCTTGTTTGTAGAGCTCGTTCGGCTTAAGTCTTATTTATTAATTAGTGAATGCATGGCGTCCAATTTGCTTAAGTTTTAAATTGATACGAATGAACATCATCATTCCAAGGTGTGGATACCGACGCTGGCGACCTATGACAATGTATTAGCAGGTTTGCATTTACGTTCAATATCAGCCTGGTGGACACTTGTATAAATTGTATATTAACGACGACATAAAGGTTTATGCGCCTGCCCCTGCCCCCTAATGTTTAATTAAAAAATTATCTCTCAAAACTTTGGTTCCGCTTAGGTGAACATAGTTCTGACAACAAATTGTATTTGCCGATATGAATGTGTTTTTGTAGGTAGCCCTAGTTAAGGTCGCGGTCAATGTCTGCGGTTGACTAGAACTGTAGTTGTGTAATCGAGTGTAAGATATTTATATTATTTAAATATAAATGTAAATAATTGCGAGGGTGTGGCTCGGTCGTCGGGGCGCAGAGCGCTGGGTGGTCTACGATCAGCGGCGCGTCGTGTCATTGGCCGTCTTATTGCACGGTGGGCAGGAAATACGGTGTTTCGTTAATTATTTGCTTCTTGGCCATTACTGTTAGGTAACCATTAAACTCCGGAAGGTGGTTGATAATGTCGTGATTACGTCCATGGCTGGAGTCTTAATTGGAGTTTCGTGTTTTATTGGCCGAAAAATTCGTAGGTATTTTCGTCACTCTTCGCCGTATAAATGGACAGCGTCGGCGGCGGGGCGCCAGATCAATTCAACACTCTGAAATGAGCACGTTACATGCTTGTGCCTTATATTCTTGCCTTCTAGCACTGGCGTCCGGTCATGGCCGCCTAATGGACCCACCGAATCGTAGCTCCCTTTGGCGCCTCAATCCCCTCATGCCAACGAACGACCAGGATGATCAGTTGTGGTGTGGCGGGGTAAGTTGAGCATGGTCACATACGCACAATGCATAAAAATCAATCAATTTGCGATAGTACGATCACGAAAAGAATGGAGGCAAATGCGGTGTGTGCGGCGACAACTACAGTGATGCCCACCCGCAACCAAACGAGAACACCGGCGTCTACGGGGGCGGAAAGGTCGTGGCGACGTATGAAAGTGACGAGGTGGTCGAGGTCGTTTCTCACATTACTGTCAATCATTTGGGAGCGATTCAGTATCATTTGTGCAGGATTGACGACTCTAGCAAACCGGAATCGGGGGAGGAGTGCTTCACATTGTTGAAATTCCAGGACAACAGCACCGAGCAGGTGATTGAGGAATGGGATTACATTGTGCACAGCAAAATACAACTACCAAAGGGTCTAACGTGCGCCCACTGTGTATTAAGATGGACTTACAATGCCGGTAAGTGAAAATGTCTCAAATTGTGGCTTTATTTGCACGGGACAAACCGGTTTGCTATTTTGCAGGTATTTTTTGGGGAACCTGCGATGCAGCTGGAGACTGTGGTCAACGTGTGACGTTCCGCTCCTGCTCGGACATCTCGATCGTTTGAGTGTGAATATTTACAGACAAGCAAGATGTAACATGATGAAAAAATTACCCCATTTATTCAACAATTACAAGCGTTCATATAAACTGCTTCCAAGGCGATTAATCGCAAAGGTCACCGAATAAAGTCCCATTGGTACAGATCAATCTCTGACTTGGTAAACTTCTGATTAATATTCTTCATGGATTCATTGGAGCAATCATCGTGATAACAGTACTGATCGATGACGCTTAGTATCCTTCCATGCGCGACAAGTTTACTACTTTGGCTTTGTTTCAAGCTAAGGTTCGCGGCATTGTTTCCAGCCAATTCATCAACGCTTACTTCACATTCTCGTCCTTGCCCACTATCTCGACATGCACTGGACCGGCCAAGCTCATTCAGTATCGTCTCGCACCGGTTCGAAAACTCTTCGCACTTGCGTTTGTACTCGAATGGGGTTCCGCCGTCAATGTCGTCTTCATTTTCCATTTGATA
>JAAAKC020000012.1:490202-500677 GCA_010014765.2 Aenictocupidus jacobsonorum | reverse complement strand
TTGTGCATGCTAGTGCTACACGGATTTATTACTTTCTATTTTATAATCCTGAAGAAGCAACATGGATTTTATGGTTACTCTTCACATTGTATTTAATGGTGATGCGTCATGTCCAACTAAAAGAATATTTGAAACAAGAATGTATTAAGTTGACCTTTGCGACCTCTTTGCATAGAGATATGTATGGTATGTGCGCAACCCAGAATTTCATTTAGAGGCGTTGAGACGCAATAAAGTGAACTTATCTCCTATTATGACGCTTGACCACACGCGTGCTTAGCGTTCACGTCAGAACAGAACGGTCGGTTTTCCTGGAGTGTCCTGTTACTCATTTACATCTTGGAAAACGTAAAAATATTTACTGCGCACCATGAATAAATAAGCTCTAGCACGTCAACGTGCCAAAAATGTTTCTTTAACATTTACTATTTATTCTTAAAATAGTCCCGACTACATCTGTAATTGCGGACAGAAACAAAGCACATACGTATTCAGTTAAAATGTTGTGTTTTAGATATAATATAGCAAGTTCGATGTATTAGTTATTTGCAGACGTGACTAAATTCTAAATATTCATACATTGTAAATGTGTTATAATTCAACATGCATGTGCGAATGATAATCTTCTTTCGCCCCCTGTTGGGTCCGTATCGATTAAACACTAACACGCATGTAAGTACAAACTTGAGATTCGTAATGCAAATGTAAATTCGTTTTATGGCACATTCCACACATCATTAATAAGCGATGATAATAAATACAGTTGGCGCCAACATCCAATATCAGTTATGCAGAGAAGCGATGCGTTTCTGCGACACCAGTTGTTCAGCTAAATAGAAATAAATATTAATTGAATCGTGAGCGATGTTTGACGTTTTGTTTTGCATACGTACTTTTATTGTACATGCGCATAGCGAACAATTTGTGGCTATCTACGTGGTAGATGCATTTTGCGTGTATGTGGATTGGTTATGTCTGCCCATTCGTGTTTGCTTCGGCATCGTCGTCGGGCGCTTCCTCTTCGTCACTGAGGTTCTTCCACGTACTCGGGAAAGTCAACCAGCAGATGCCGCGATTCGATAAGCCGCGTAACGCACGTTTCCTAAGCACGACCAATATGAAAAAGATAAGCGCGCCTTGCAGCACGTTTATGTAATCAGTGACGATCCTGCGAATCCAATGTATTTGATTAGACATTCACATCTTGCACGAGTTATTTTCCTTCAAAGTCATACCATACGTAGTCCAACAGTGCGTGGATGTCCTCCAACAAGGATGATATGATTTCGAAGACCCACATTACGCCCATTACGATGAAGAGTTTAATATACAAACGCACCCTGAACAGGCAATGGGACATTCCTTATATTAAGAATTCGATATTTTGCAGGTGGAGGGTGAGAGGGTGGAGCATGGTGTCTTACTTGTATTTGAGCGATTTGGTTCTTAGATCGTCCATCGTTTTCCGCTCGATCCACAGTTTCGACACGCACCAGATGAACATGATTAGATTCAAAAGCAGCAAAATGGTGATGGGTCCATAGAAATACGCCCACGTTTCGGTCAAACCTGGAATTGTCCGCTTATGTAGCGCCCATCGTGGCGTACCAGTTGTATGCATTTGTGTGATCAATTACCTCGAAACCAGCAGGAAGTTGTGCCCAAGCCAGGGCTCAAATGGCTGCCAGGGATGTGATGCGCCATCAATAGAACGATAAGGAAGATTAGGGGCATTCCATACCCGTAGACCAGATAAAGCAAATACCACTGCTTATCCGTGCCCAAGATGTTCGGATGCCTGCAGAACACAAACATTTGCGTGAGCGACAACAACCGATTCATAGTCATTTCGACTCACACAACTGTCTTCCACATCTGGAAGGAAGTCACGTTGAGCCAAAAGAATGCCGTCATGAACGTAAAGTAGCTGAAAAAGGCGCAGAACAGGCACCATCCGTCCTCGACCTCGGCGATTTGCACAATGCTCAGGTTTAACATCGCCACCGCCAGTGCGGCAATGTTGTGCATAATGCATTTGCCCTGAAACGCAAAAACGTACTTAAAAGTCAAGTTAAGCTGACAATCGCCCCTCACGTGGGCATAAATACTAAATGACTTGGATACCTGTAGGTCTCGTAAACTTGCTACCAAGCAGTAAACGGCCAATGTGGCAATCAAAAACACAACGGATATAATGCCGCAAGTTGCTCTCAAGCCATACCATTTTTCCTCGGGCGCTGCGATAGCCTCGTAGCAGATGATGGCCACGTCGCTGCCGTCGTCAGTTTGTAATTTTGCCACGCAGTATCTGCAGATCGTTTTTTTTAGATGCATTGCCATGACAAATAAATGTGCTGCGAACGTTGCTTACTGCGTGTGATCGATTTTAATATCATCAAACTGCTTTGTGGGATATAGCAGGTTGCCATGGTCGTTGATTGTAAACGTGTCTTCAGCGTCCGCGTCCGGATCTAGCAGCATTTTCGTTCCGCACTGCAAGTCAATGCGCTGACCATTTTCGCACAATGATTTGATTATTACATTTTTGCCGGCGCAGCAACGATGGACTAAGGTATTGTTTGCTCCTTCGGAGTTTACAATGCTCAGGCAAGATAATAGCAGGAGTAATGATATCATTTTGTACACTAAAAATGAAATACTTAATTATTCGTATATTGCGCATGTGCGTCCTGCAGTTTATGTACCAATATGGTTAAATGTGGTTGGGAGAGGGCGCAATTTGTCAAAGCGTAGTGTCGTATTTTAAACTTGCTGAAATTCTCACAGGCCAATTTGCCGCAATAATAGCACCGAAAAAGAGAGAGTAGCGGTGGATACAATGATGAGCGATGATGATAATTTACTGCCTGTGCATTTTCCGTTAGCTGTTCAATTAGTGCCTCGACACGCGCATGACAAGAACAATATTCATGGAAAGTTTTTGAGTACGGATGCATTTATGCGAGTTTTGTGCTCGTTTTCAGTGAATATGTCCGGACAATGGTGAATATCCGGAAATTCGGACGCATATTTGCACTATCGGTGCCATTCGGTTATCAAAATGTAACCACAAAACTATAACAAAGCTTAAGATTTATTTTATTTTGTACTTGGGCTCGTTCAAAATAGTTGACATTCTTCACGATCACAATAATCTAAAACATCACATTCAATGTTTATTTACGTCCTATGCCAGCATTCCAGTGCCATTGTTTAGCAAGAATGGGCATCATGACTTACATTTACACGTTGACGGTGTGCACTGTCGGTCAGTGCTGAGCACTTACAATCAAATTAATTCTCAAGAACTGTTGCATTTTGCACACGTTATAATGTGCTTTGTAAAGTCACTGCGTTAGTTCTATTGTCTTAAATGTGAACTAAATATTATGCTCAGCGATTAAACACGGTTTGTAAATGTAACTTAGTATGGTTTCTTTTCCGAAAAGAAAATATGAGCGCATCACTAAATAGTTTGTATTATTCTACTTACACGTCGAATTATGTGGGTTTTCAGTGCTTTTCTACGATTGTTTCATATCCACCTGTATTCACTTTTCGTGTGGCTGCTTGGTGTGCGGTACACTTCTTAACTGTAAGCAACAAACACAGGTTGCGATCGCGGGCCGTAACGAGCGCGCGTTTGAAATCACACACCGTGCGGCTCCAACGCGGATTTCACATTGAAAGGAGCGCGCTTGGTGGTTTAGCCCGTGGCGCGGTGATGCTCGTGAGTTGGTTAAATGTCGCGTGGTGGGAGTGCTGAATAGGTCATGAGTGCAAAGCGAAGTGTTTGGAGTGTCTTTCTCATCGTCCGAAAGGATGCATTTTCTCGGCGCGCAATAAATTTGCAATTTCTCATCTCGATGCTTGCACAATGTATTCTCTGTTCGCTGTATCCCATACGATTTATATAACAACGTAATTATGGAAGGCTTCTGTTCGGCATTGTTCATTGCTTTTCTTATAGCTTTCGCTTTATTAATGCGTATTATCTGCCATTCCAAACGTTTCTCGCGAAAAATGTGAACAATTTCACTCTGGTTCATTTATTACGTCGGAATAAGCGCTCGAAATGAACAATATGTTCTGCGTTTGCAATCACAATAGCAATGGTTTGCGTGCATGTTTGCTTAGTTAATGGTTTTAATTAAATTAGCACCATCGGTCTACTGGAAAATTGAATTAGTACTAAAACAACAACAATATTTGACAGTTATTATTGGAAAGTTGTTGCTAATCAGATGATGTTTGTATACTTTGCTAATGCTGGTGCGTGGTAAGGCGAATTTCTATTTTTTTCTTTGATGCCGTGTTACTGTTAACTAGGATCGATCTTTCAAAATTAAAATTAGAAATTCACTAAATCTTGACGCCGGTTCACCAATGTAAATATTTACAAAACCGGCAGAAAGTGACAGAATCTTCCAACCTTAAGTTAGCAAATTCTACTTTCTTGATGTTGATTGTTTAGGCACGTTTTGTTGCTATGCTATTAATGTCTTATGTTTTATTACAGCTGTTGGACATGCTAAAGTTTTATGCCCGCTTTGAAATTAACGACGAAACTGGTGATTCGCTCACCGATCACGACATGACGGAAATTCATTACACACGAATCACTTCTCTCCAGGTATGTTTAAAATATTTTTAAATGTTTTGTTCGAACAAAGGAAATTATGAATGTTGTGGAATTTTCAGACCGCCGCATTTTCGAACTTCCCGGATTTGCGCAATTTTGCGTTGGCGAACGTTGCGAGCGTTGATACCAGATCAGCTCTAGAAAAACATTTTAAGTCTCTAAGGTGCCAAGTCCCGCCCATGTTGGTCGAATTTAATTTATAATATTTTTTTTCTGTGTAGCACGGACAATTTAAAAGCCATTGCAAGATATCTTCATTTGATACCAGCGAATGGTGAGGAGGAGAATAATAAGTGGTGTCGTTTTGATGATGAATTTTTGCGGGAGCTTCTGGTAAAATCTGTTCACACATACTGATTATTCGCTACTTGTTTATAACGTCTATTTTTAGATTTCCAGGCATGAAAAGCGCATCTCTCAGCTTGACTCGTTGAATGAGATGCCATTATACCCCACCGAGGATGTAATTTGGGACGAGAACGTTGTACCCACTGCTTATTTCTCCGGCGATGGCTGTCTATCGCTTCCCAAACTCAACCTGCAGTTTCTAACGCTGCACGATTATTTATTGCGTAATTTTAATCTCTTTCGCCTGGAATCGACTTGTAAGTTTATATGCGTAACGTCGATTTCTACGTCTGGTTACTGTGAGCCTCTGTTGCAGATGAGATTCGACAGGATATCGAGGATGCTGTTAGTCGGCTATGCCCTTGGTAAGATAAATGGTGGACCTAAATTTGAATTTCGACTAGCTGTTGACGTGGGTGGTTTATTTTTACAGGAAAGCGGAGGATGGATCCATTTATTGGGGCGGTTGGGCAAGAATGGCACAGCCCATTATTCACTTTGCCGTTGTGGAAGTTTCCAAGCCAAACATAGGTAGAAATTAGCACCAACTCAATTATCGTCACAGTTGACGTGTGATTACTTACAGGCGAGAAGCGGCCCAGCAGAGTTCGAGCGGACGTCACGGTTAATTTGTCGGTGCGCTTGGAAATTAAGAACGAGTGGGAAAATTTGCGAAAACACGATGTCTGTTTCCTGATTAGCGTGCATCCCACCAAACCCATTGGCACCAAATACGATTATAAGCAGCCATTCATTCCGCAAGTCGGCCTGCATTGTGTGCGAGGCTGCGAAGTTGAGGGATTACTCGATAGCAATGGGCGCGTTATTGAAGATGGTCCGGAACCGAAGCCGCAAATTCCCGGCGATAAACGCACTTATAGAGTTTGGCTGGACAGCAATCAATATAGAGATGACATGAATCAAACTAATGAGGGCGCTGAGGATGTCTATGAAAGTAGGCGATTTAATGTTGCTCGTTGTGCATGCCTTTTCGTTACATAATTTTTACTGAAATTTGTGCTTCGTTTTAATTAGGTTTTAACATTTTGATGCGCCGCAAACCCAAAGAGAACAACTTCAAAGCAGTACTTGAAACTATTAGAGAGCTTATGAACACGGTCTGTGTGGTGCCGGATTGGCTGCATGATATTATCCTGGGATATGGTGATCCAAGTGCGGCTCATTACTCCCATATGCCAAACAAGATCCCAACCATGGACTTTAACGACACGTTCATCGACATTGATCATTTGAAGTCGTGTTTTCCTGGCTATAAAATTAATATAGTATGTGACAATGACAAATTAATTCGGCCCTTCAAGTTAACTTTTGAAGATCTTACGAATGACAATCAGGATAATAAGAATTTAACTGTTGAACCGCATGTAATTCCGCGGCGCGGTCCTTATACATTCAACGAACCGAAAAAGTAAGTCAGCTTTGCATTTCCTATTGATATTTAGTATGTGCCTGTGAAATGTTACAGGAATACTATTGCTTTTACGCCTACACAAATCGAAGCAATCCGAGCTGGCATGCAACCCGGGTTGACGCTCGTTGTAGGTCCGCCCGGCACGGGTAAAACGGACGTCGCCGTTCAGATCATTTCCAATCTGTACCACAACTTTCCCAATCAACGCACTCTCATCGTGACGCATTCGAATCAGGCACTCAATCAGCTATTCGAAAAGATTGCCGCGTTGGACATTGACGAGCGACACTTGCTGCGCTTGGGTCACGGGGAGGAAGCGCTCGAAACTGAAAAGGATTTCAGCCGCTACGGACGCGTGAATTACGTTCTGGCGAAGCGTTTGGATCTGTTAAACGAGGTTCAGCGCTTGCAAGAGGCGCTCGACGTGAAGGGAGACGTGGCGTACACATGTGAGACCGCCGGACATTTCTATTTATATCAAGTGCTGTCGCGATGGGAGCAATATCAAAGTAGCATGCGCCCGAAAGGAGGCCAAATTACGGATATTGCCGCTATTAGCAATGAGTTTCCATTTACGAAGTTCTTTGATAATGCACCCCAGCCGCTATTCAAAGGGAAATGTGCCGAGGAGGATATGAAAATTGCGGATAGTTGCTTCAGGTATATCGAGCACATTTTCGATGAATTGGAAGAATTTCGCGCGTTCGAACTCCTGCGATCAGGCTTGGATCGTTCGAAGTATCTGTTGGTGAAGGAAGCGAAAATTATTGCTATGACTTGCACGCATGCCGCGTTGAAACGCAAAGAGCTGGTTGAGATGGGATTCAAATACGACAACATACTAATGGAGGAATCTGCGCAAATTTTGGAGATTGAGACGTTTATTCCACTATTACTGCAAAACCCACAGGACGGTTACAATCGTCTTAAGCGATGGATTATGATCGGCGATCACCACCAACTGCCACCTGTGATTAAGAATATGGCATTCCAAAAGTATTCCAACATGGAACAAAGTTTGTTTACTAGATTGGTCCGTCTGGGTGTCCCTACGGTTGATTTAGATGCCCAGGGTAGATCCAGGACAAGTATTTGCAGCTTATATAAATGGCGATACAAGAGTTTGGGTGATATGTCGCACGTTAGAGACTGGCGTGAATATAAATTGGCGAATGCTGGGCTGGAATATGACTTCCAATTGATTGACGTGCCAGATTTTAACGGCGTTGGCGAGGCGGAGCCGAGTCCGTTTTTTTATCAGAATCTGGGAGAGGCGGAATACTGTGTTGCGCTGTTTATGTACATGCGGCTCTTGGGGTACCCCGCTAACAAAATATCCATTCTGACGACCTACAATGGCCAGAAGCATTTACTTCGCGATGTTATCAACACGCGATGCGCGTCAAATGCGCTTATCGGACGCCCACATAAGGTGCGATTGAAAGAACATTTCAGTGCAAATTACTATCAATGTCTTATTTCAGATTACCACCGTGGACAAATATCAAGGTCAACAGAATGACTACATCATTTTGTCTTTAGTGCGTACAAAAGCTGTCGGTCATATCAGGGATGTACGACGATTGGTTGTTGCTATGTCACGTGCGAGATTGGGTTTGTATGTTTTTGCAAGAGTCTCGTTATTCCAGAATTGTTTTGAACTCACACCGGCATTTCAACAGGTAAGTGCAGCGAATTTAAAAACTTTAAGTACAGTTCCATACAGTGAACGTTTTAGTTAATGGACAGGCCAACGAAGCTGCATCTTGTGTTAAACGAGATATGTCCAACAAAGAGACAGTTTTCAGAAAATATTGATCCCAAGAACAGAGCGGTCATGGAGGACATGATTCAAATGGCCAACTTTGTTTACTCCTATTATATGGAGCGTATAAAAGCGCTTAAAGACTTCTACCATGCAAGTATTTGACAGAGATATTGCTTACATCATATATTTATTTGCCTTATTGTTTTGATCAGACACAACAAGAGTGGCAGAAACCTGGTGATTTGGAAACAACTGAGCATCAAGGGCTTATATCCTCGCATCCGGGTGAAGATCGTGACACCGATAGCGATGATGAAGAAACTAAGATACAGGCTCCAGTTCCTATTGAAGATGAACCAATTGAAGATGTCAATGACTTAACGGATGGTAAGGAAAGTGTAGCGCATCAGCAACAAGAATTGGCAGGCGAAGGTGATACTGGAGAGGCAGAGAATGAAGATTGAACAAATTGTATTAACAACAAAGTGCTTGTAATGGTGGATTTTTTTACTGCCAGGCTTACATTTTGTGCTCTAGATATTTTTGGATTTGTATGTGTTGGAGATGCGATGGTGACCGAACGTGAAATATTAAAATTATAAATACAAGTTACCTGATGTCAATTTTGTTTCTATTTAGTGTCATTTCCTATCACAAAGATCAAAGTAAATTTATGGTTGCATTAAAATTTTTGTAGGAAAATATATTACATCAGTAAGTTCCAAATTAAAATACAATAACTAGGGTCACCGCAGTTCTTTATTCATGGATTACAACAGAATAGGATGGTAAATTGTAAATTAGTTGAAGAACTCGACCTCTTCACTTATGGCTAACTCAAAATTGAGCCCGCGAAACTCTGAGGTGAATGCTTTAGAGCAACGCGGCTACCTGATTGGTAAAAAAATTGGGCAAGGATCATACGCCACAGTTCATCTGGCTGAATATGTGGACGGAACGGGTGGGAAAAAGATGAAATTGGCGTGCAAGATATTTGACAAGGAGCGCGCACCCAAGGACTTTCTAGAGAAGTTCTTCCCGCGGGAGCTGGACATCCTCACCAAGATCGAAAACGCGCATCTCATTCAGGTTCACAGCATCCTTCAGCGAGGACCGCGAGTGTTCATTTTTATGCGGTGAGTGAATGCGGTGCCAAAATCGAAGTGACTTTGAAATAAGCTCGCTTGTCAATGCCTTTTAGGTACGCTGATAACGGTGACCTCCTGGATTTCATCAAGCGGAATGGAGTTGTCCCGGAACAACAGGCCAAGCTGTGGTTTCGCCAGATGGCCAGCGGACTCCAATATCTGCACAATAAGAACATTGCGCACCGTGACCTAAAGTGCGAAAACATCCTCCTATCGCGTCGGTTCAACGTCAAGCTAGCCGACTTTGGATTTGCCAGATTCTGTATCGATGAAGAAGGACGCCGAGTGCTTAGCCAGACATACTGCGGATCGGCGGCGTATGCTGCCCCCGAGGTCGTCAATGGAACTCCCTACAATCCAAAATTATCTGACATCTGGTCTCTAGGGATCATATTGTTCATCATGCTGAATGCATCAATGCCTTTCGACGACTCCAACCTTCGGAAGCTACTTAAAGATCAGATGACACGCAACTGGGTATTTCGTTCTAGGGTAAGGGACACTATATCTTCGGCTGCTAAATCGATTGTGAGACACATACTCGAGCCGGATATCACTCTTCGGCTCACGTTGGAGCGGGTCATTTCCCATGATTGGGTACGGGCACGGAAGGAGCGCGCTAGCACACTGATTGGTCGTCTTGTGCATCCACACCAGGGCCAGGAGTCTTCCACTTCAAGTGGACGTGCATATGAGGAGGAAAAGACGATTACTGGCGATCACAAGAAACCGGAAACGAAGAAAAGCAATATGATGATTAGCGTGCCCAAGGAATAGCACTCCAAAAGGATTTGCACAAATTAAGCTTAATAAATTCAATACAGCACTTTTTGAACAGCACATCGCTTATTTCTCAGGTAAAATTTATGGTACCGATATGTGTGCGCTGCCGCAATACTAATCACACAACTCATTGTAAATATTACTTGTTTTAATAATGCAACAAATTTTGGTACAAACGAACTAATGTTTACTATTTATTACTATAACTAACTCTAAAGCAATTGACACAAGTATACTTCTAATGGTATTTTTCTTCTTACTCTACTTAACTCTACTCTACTTACGTTACAGCAATTGCATTAAGGTTTAAATCAATATTCGGCCAACAACAGCACTGGTAAGTTTACATACTTA
>JAAAKC020000012.1:416531-428505 GCA_010014765.2 Aenictocupidus jacobsonorum | reverse complement strand
CCCACTGGGTAAAACCTCAAGGCGTAGTAATTAGTCCTGCCGCTTTAATTAGTCCTGCTCGGCAGAGATCTAGCGAGGTGCGCGGCGTCGAGAGGCTTCTGCGTCCGCCGCCTCCTGGCCAGCGTGCATTCAGGCAGTCCGCGTTGAGAACTGATCCTTACGTTGCGATTCTTGCCGGTGCTTGAGCCACCTTTCTTTGTCATTTCGGTTTTCGGTGGGGCGTCGTTTTTATTTGTTGTTTTTGATGAAATTTCGCCCTCCTGCACCCCGCTGTCCCCCTATTCGCCTACCTGCTTTGCTACCGACAGACGCGCCACGGTGTTCTTTTGATCAGCAACCCTGTCGTGACGGTGTGGTGCTGGCAGCCTACTGTTTCTAATTGCGTCGCAGAACAAACGCTGCGCCTTTCCCGGCGACCCTATCTCGGTTGCCCTTTCGAACTGTCTTTGGGCGCACGTTTCGGTCGTTCGGAGCGGTGTGGGGCTGCTTTGTGGTTATTGATGGCGAGCGATAGGAGCTTGACCGGATGGAACGCACAACTGCATGGGGGGCCTCCAATAGATGGCGCTTTTAATTGTAGTGGTCGTGTGAGGCATGTGTGTTTTGCTTCTTCTCGGAAATCGATCCGCCGGCGGGTTCCCGTGTGCCAGTCCGGAAAATCGCATTAAAATAATCTACAAATGACACGGGAGGAAAGCGGAAATAAATAAGGGCACCGGAACGGCGGCGAAGTCGAGAGCGCCCGCACGCCGATGCGGCGTAAAGTCTCCTTCCTCTTTCCTTCCTCCCACACATTGCCAACCCGCACCCCCGCCCCGTCGCGTGTGTTAAATAAGAAAAGTGTGCCAGTCCTCTAACGGCTTCGTTTTCCGCCTTTGTGCCGCGCCGAAATTGGTATGTGGCCGGGGCGCCTCGGCGAAAGTAACAGTTCATTCATGAGTCGACGGGCGAGCTCGGCGGCGGCGAGGAGTAATTTATGCCGACAATGCACGCGCGGCGGGCCCACCGCTTCCCAGCGGCCGGAAAAGAAAGCCGTGTATCGCGCCGTGTGCAAGGCACGTGGAAGTGTCAAGTCGGACCGCAGCGGTTGGGAAGCCAGCCTGCCGCTGGAGGTTGGCGCGGAGCTGGATGGCGTGGTGGGGGGTTGGGGTGGTTGGGGTAGTACGTTTTCAGGTCAGCGTGGAGGAGCGCCATTATTACCATGCTCGCACAACAGCGCGCCGCGACTTGATTTGATGATATCACTTCACGCCAGCTTCGCCGATGTTTGCGGACTGTGCACGTACCGCCCGGTCGGAAGGTGACCAAATTCGATACGGCGCGCGGTGACGCGAACCCACCCCCTTCCCCGAGCAGCACTCAACACTTGCCGGCACTGACCACTTGGCGCGGGTTTTGTTTGGCGAAGCGCCCGCGACTGACACATCGGAGGTGCATAATGTTAAATGAAACTGCCATTAGACTCTCGTCCCGACTGCGGAATTGTTTGTTTTTGTTGGGCGCAATTGGCGGCCGGCGCGCCGCGAGAGGAGGGTTATGGAGGGTCGCAATGAATCTTCAACGGCTGCAGATGATGGCCGGTGCAGCCCCGAGTCGAGCGCGCGCGCACCCACACACACTAGTAGCTCCGATCGATCCGCACCAGGCCCCGCAGCCAACTACTAGCCCAGGCCGGATCCGACCGGCCAGAGTGCCGGAGGGGCCTCCGACCAGGGCGCTCGCAGCTTGCAGTATACAGGCCTGGAAGCAGATGTACGCCAACCTGTGCTATCTCAGCGGGCAGCGATTTTAGTCACTACCACCGCTCTTAATGCACGGATTAAACCGTTTGCGCGAACATTTATGAGAATCCGCGAGAATAAACCTTCGCTGTGCGTCGACCTTCACCTCCGTCCGCCGCACCCACGTGCCGCACAAAGATTGGCACAACGGGTTCCTCTGGCGCGGCTGGGTGTGGTGTGCTCCGATTTCTTTTTCGCACCCTGCTTGGGGATTACTTTATAGCGGTGCGATAAAATCGGGCGGCCTACGATTTGGGATCAATCTTATTGTGAGTGATATGGACCCTCGGAGGGACCAGTAGACCTCACGCACGCATTCGAGCTGCAAACGCTTCGTGCATTACTCGATTTACTCCCGTCCACCGCTGTTGCAACACAAACCGGAGTAAACCTGCCTGGGCCATTGGGTGGGAGCTAGTGCCACCTTCATCGGTGGATCATAAAAGTGTCCGCTGCCAGCATTTCCAGCGTTTGCCATCGCCCCCCCCCCCTCCCCCCGCCTAGTTTAACGCTCCACGCTCGGGTTATGCGACTCGCCTCGGATATCTTCAAGCAGTGAAGCGGAGCGTTGAGGCCAACCACCATCTGGTCCTCCCACTCGCACGACGCGGCATTTATAACCGGCGCCGCACCATCGACCTTCGCCGTTAGCAGTTTATTATACCGCTGCCAATATTTACCTTCGGCCGCCAGCAACGCATCGCGCTCGTTAATTAAATTTCGACACTCGTTACGCGCCGCCCGCCATTACAGGCCACTTAATGTGCGCCGTTGACGGGACGGGGGGGTCCTCGGCGGCGATTAAAAATATATGCGTCGACATCGTCGCGCGGCGTGCGTGTCGCGGCTGCAAATAGCGCTAATTAAATATTAGTGCTTCCTAGGAAATTATTTACGGTTTTTAATGGACGCGCTGCGGTCGGCTGCTAATTGCGGTGCGTGCGTCGATGTCGCAAGGTCCACCTACGAAAGGGAGAGAGAGAAGGTCACTGAGTGGGATGCGATTTTCCGTCCTTTTCCACGCTCGCGGAGCAAATCCTGCGTGTGCGGCGAGCCGGTCGGCGACTACGTGCCACGCCGGCGGTGCGCCCGCCGTAATGGCCCCCTGCGCGGGGGCGGCGGTGCGTTTCTCTCTCCCGAGCCTCATTAGTGCACGAGTCGCGATCGCTGCGAAAGCGAGCCGAAATCGTGCGCTACGCTGTCTGCCGCCAGCGTCGAGGTGCGGAACTCGCGCCAGGCTAAAGTGGACTCGTTCGCGTTTTGGTTGGCGTGTTCTTGAATCCGGAATTATCCGATACCGCATTTCATTCGATCCCGCCCGGTAATTGGATAAAATAATTGAGCGACGGCCGTAGGTGGGTGGATGGATTGGATGGAAATGCCGGTCGGTCGCTCTTGCCTTACTTGCTATTATTTGCCTTCGCCCTACAGGACGACACTTCGCCATCGCTGTAAAATATTTGCACACAAATATTAGGCAAACTTATAAAATACGCCTGGCATAAACTGCCTGATCATGAAGGGGAAACTCAATGGACGTTTCGAACGTTTAAATTGTTTGATTTTATTGACGCGTTGCTTTACAATCCTACTGTATGTGGAGGAAGTGGAAGTGGATGTCGGGATGGCGGTCGAAGTGGAGGCGGTACGTGAGCGTTCCAGGTTGGCACCGGGCCCATTCAGTTAGCGGACCACTGAAGCGTGTGACAATTTGAAAATTCACGCTCGTGAAAAAATAACGATGGCTATGGGCACCGAGGCGACGCCTCGAGGCGAAAATCGGGCGGAATTAAATTCGTCCACCGTATTTGCACAGGATATTATTTCAATTATCACAACGCCATACGGCAAAATAGTCCTTTGGCACTCCGGGCGAGCACTGAAGGGATTCTAGTTTGCACTTGCTGCACACTTGTACAATTCCTATAATTCCACAATCCCGACTCGCTCCACTTGACGCCAGAACAAATGTAGTCCTCTCATCAACGGCGCAGCCAACCACCAGCACCAGCGCGTCCGTCTGCCCGCACACTCGACGCTCGTCGCCGTCGCCGTCGTCGTTTTTAATTGTGAGCCTCGCCTCGCTTGCCAGCCGACGAACTTCCGCGAAATTTAATTTGTTGTTTATTGTCGCTTGTTATGTTGGCCTGTTATGCGCTCGGTGGAAAATGCGCTCTCGCATTCGGCGAGTGACGGCGGGAAGAGCTCGACATCGCCAAAGAGCGGCGTCATTGTGGTTACCGACTGCTAACTGTCACGCTCATAATCTGCGTCCGCGTTGCGCCCGTCACACGCACACATACAGAGGGACTGAAGAGGGAATCAACGCGGCGCAACTTCGCGACGCCGTCACCGCTTGCGCCACTCGTGGGCACGCGCGCAAGTGGACGAAAACGTAAGCGCTCGCACGCAGGATGTTCGATTGGCGGCGGCGAAACTGTCGCCTTCGCAGTAAGCACCTCGAAATTAGTTTCGTTAATGTAAATAAATTGATACCTGCCGCGGAGATTAGTCGATAGAGCGCGCCAGTCCTATGCGGCGATAGGGCGGTCGGTTGGTGAAGGGGGAAGATGGGTGGGGGGAGGACCAAAAAGTTTCCGCCCGCCCAACGCTCTAAACAACAATTGATGGGTGTTATTCTGGCGGATGGAAGTCTTAAAGTTCAAATTACGATTAATGAATGAACGCCTTCTTCGCTTCCTTCGCGTTTCGATGCCGAACCACGTGTATAACTCCTCCAGTGTTTTCGCCCGTCTTTTTTCCACTCCACATTATCAGCGCCCTGCAAGGCGTCGAAGGGTCTGGCTTGGAAGAAACCGCGTACGGCGCGCTGCTTACACCCCTCGCGAGAGGCGGCGCGCTGTTGTTGTGCCGAGCGCAAACAACAAATTGCCGTGGAAGTTCCAGCCGCCGACGATTCACGTAGAAGAGCGGAAATCGCATTACCGTAATGGCATTCAGCGCGGGCAATAAAAATTTAACAAACCTATCTTTTTGCGCCGGCCGGGCCTTTGTCGTGGTTGCATTGTATCTCGAAGCCCAAACTATCTTCGCCGGATGTGCGCTCGTATTTCTTCCGGCGAAAACCAACCTGTCGAGACACGAGCCGGTCGGACCGTCTCCGCCTGTGCGGATGGTTGTCCTCCTTCATTTTTAGTTTCACTCGCCGCACTAAATTATATTATCATATTTTAATTTTGGCGCGCGGCCGTCTGGAAACAAGAGATAACCTAAATTAAATTGAAATCGTAACGTTACTTATTCCACGAGGCGCGCGCGCACCGCGAGCGCTCTTCATCGTCGTCATCATCGCCTTCGTGTTGCGCTTTCACCTTCCACTCATATTCATTCCGGGCACAATTTCGCTCCGGCATCTTTTCCTTCCCGGCTTCCGCGCCACCGACGGGCGGCGTCGTTTTTACATTTATATTATTTTTATCGCGCGCCGCCTCCGTCGGCGGGACTCGCCTGCACATTAATGGGCTAAATAAAAACGTCGCCCGGCGTTTGCCAATGAGAATGCGAAGTAGAACAAAAGATCAACTCGGTAATGCCGCGTACTTTGTGGCGCTGGGTGGCTGGCATAGCCTAAAACTGATTGGACCTGACTCTCTATACCAGTCACCAACTCCCTCCGCACCATTCTCGCTTCGAATCCCCAGTCCCACCACGCAAACGTGTTAATGACTTTTTTCGCCGCGAATGAATGGCAAGTGTAACAATTGCTTGGGGCTGTCTCTCTTTGTATCCTGTAAGGGTGGCGTAGTTGGGTGCTGATTTTTTGACACGGCCGTGTTCTTACGGTGGGGGCCGAAAGTGTAATAAATGCTTCATTCATTTGCGCCGGAGTTGGTTCCATCTCGTGAAATCCATTCTTGGCCCAACTGCGCTTTCGCTCGTCCTGTGAACGTGGCAAATGTAGCGAGTAGCTGGTAGCCTCGTTGACTTATGGCCTTTATTCATGAGGACCAGCCCATTACCCTTCGGTCCGCGGCCTTGAAGCAATGTGTGCAGCTAGCGCCGAGGAACAGTTGCGACTTTTATTCCAATGTCTGCCAAAGTTGCCCTTGGGCGGGTTGAAACATTCCAGCAAGTCGGCAGGGTCCAAAACCGTGGTTCACCATTGCCATTTTATTTCAATTTCAAGCGCAATCCAGGAACGTGGAAAGCTGAACCAGTGACGGATTGCATGGTTGCCATTCAAAAAGCGGGTCCCAATTCAATTCCTGCTATGGCAGTGAGTCCGAGGGTGTAGTGATTTTTTGCGTTCGGGGATTTTCGGAAATTAGATTAGAAGCAGCGCTCCCCTAACGCACGTGCTATGTGCCCGCCGCATGTGGGTCAGGATGGAAGACGGTGGACGGCGGGGCTTGGCTTGACAGACCGCACACCTGGAAACCATCGTTGCGGGGCCCGATCGGTTGCTGCGATTGTCGCGCGCGGCGGTGGCGGCGGCCCTTGGCGCCCACCGAAACGAGGTTATAAAAGATGAAAACTATAAATTGCTGTGTAAGCACTTTAGTCTCTGTTTTCCCGGCGTGGCGATTGTCAAAAAGCGGAGAGCGTAATTGCGGCGGGCCCGTAGTCGTGAAACCAATCAGGTCTCTTGATGGAATTGAACTGCGCGGCGCGGGCGATCTACAGAGACCTGACTCTCGGCGATGACGACGCCGGCGGCGGCGAGTCGTCGCACGCCCCCGACGGCTTCGCTTTGCGGCCCTTACGCTTCCGACGTGCGGTGCGGAGCGTGTTACTTTCCGTCCAGCCGCCCGGCCCCGCGTATCCGATAGAGTCGCGCGCAATTCGTTTTCTCATCTTTTTCCGTCCCCAGCGCCAGCCGCCAGTGGCAGTGCACCAGGAAAAGTCTCACGAGCCGACCGTGGTACGCAGTAACGGATGCGTACTCGTAGCAGGGTCGGGTGGTCGCCGCGCTCCTTCTCGCGCTGCAACTTCCTGCAAGCGTGTGGCAGGTCTTTGGGAGGTGGAACGTCTCTGACATCAAGTGCTTGCAAGGTGGCTTGACTGTATGTGCACGCGAATGTGTGCGGGGATGGCAATCGATAAATCAACGCTGTGCGTGTTACGTACCCGCCGGGATGGTCCTAAATGTCGACGCGAAGAACTCGCGTTCATTCCGGGATGTGTTGCAAAGCCCGCGTTTTGCTCTGCACTTGGAATGTCCGCAATGGGCTCGATTATTACATTGGGGGGGTGACGTGGGCGGACGCCCTCGGGCTGCTGACCTGGAAGCACGCGAGTCGTTTGCTGAAAGGACCGGTTTTTGCCTTCTTCATCTTCTTTCCGCAATGGAAGGGCTACGCGGGATCAACTGCTTTGCTTTTGATTGCCCATAATACCAGCATTGGAGGTCGTGGCGGAAGGCAGTGGAACGGAATAATTCAAGCAATTCGTTTATTCGCTCTCGTAAAACAAGCGGAATAATTAAGGAGGGGCGCCTATTTTTATTTACTCTTACGCGCCAGTTGCCTCAACCATCCAAGCACAACCGGGGCGAGCGTTCCACTCCTTCCCGGCCCGCTTCCTGGCGCTTTGTGTGTTTTGCCTAATTTCGACCGCACTCTCTAATGGCCTTTGTGCTTGTCTTTTACAGATAGACCCAAAAGTAGCGTTTCCAAGGAGAGCACACCCAAAGGTAAGATTCGGTTTATTTTGTTCTACGTTTTCTTTGTGGCGGCGTTTGATGGTGCCGACGGGTGTCCGATGTCGGCACACTGTTCGGCGGGCTATTATGCGGTCGAGTGCGGGGGCGCCTTCAAATATTAATTTCGCAATTACCGCTTTTATTCAAACGTTGCTGCGCGTGAATTACACGTCGCCGTGTAGGGGTGTTACGCCGCCATTGATGCTTTGCTCACATGCATATCAACATGCACATAACGCATTGTCGGCCCCTTTCCCGTCTCGCTCTCATCACCCACGTCCGTAGAGCCGCTCAGACCAATATAAGCGAGAGAAGGAAAAATGCTCGTGCCCGTTTTGCAGAAGGCACTGATACCGGCACATTGCAATGACCAGCGCGGCGTCGACGCGGCCAGCCCAGTGGTTACCGAGGGAAGTGGCGAATTTTAATTATGCAAGCCTCATTTCGCGCTGGCGGCCATCTCGGACCCTCCATCATAGACGCACGTCTGCCCGCTGCATTCCGTTGCGACACACGCCGGTGCGGTTCACTAACCGGAAAAATATTATTCGACAAGTGCAAATTAGAGGAATGCCGCATGCGCCATTGATTTCATTTCCGCCTTTGTGGGCGGCGCGGCTAATTGGCGATTTGCGCAATTCTGATGACGATTGATGTTTGCCCAAAGCGAAGAAAGCGCACACTGGGGCAAAAACGCGCGCTCCAAATGCTAATATTACGCGCTTGAATCTTGTGCACCCGTGCGTCAGACGCGCGTCGAGACTACGATTTAATGCGCATGAAATCCAAATGGTGATTTGATTTGGACTTAATTATCGCGCGGGCTCTGCTACCGGCAGTGGCGCCCCCTCCCGCCCGCCCTACGCTCGCCGCCATGCCGGTTTCTTACGCTTGCGCGCGCTTCGTGCTCATCTGCGTGTATTTTCGGCGTGCGCTCTGCGACACTTCAGCCCGGCATCTTCATCTCCATCCGCAGAAAACAACCACTCGGCGGCAGGCGACTTCCAAATCGCGCAAACCTCTTAAATGTCACTTTGTGCGAGTGCGCATTGTCTGCGCTCGACGCGCACGCGGCGGCAACATCTGCTAATGTCGAAACGATGGCGCCCTGGATGGGAAACAATGCGCGATTTATGCCGCACGGAGTAGTACGGTGGCGGCGCGGGGCGGCGATAGTTTAATTAAATCCGGCCCTAATATCGCAAGTTTGGATGCAAACACTTGCAAACTGTGAGCGAAGCATCCAATCAGCTCGCAGCACACGTGAGGTGGTAGGTATTGTATAATATATGAATTTTAGGTGGAAAACATGAAAAGCGATACAATTGTGCATTTTATTTAATTACCTGCGGCCTTCACCAACATGGAAAGATTACGTTGCGCGGCCGCATGATGTTTGTGTGCATTTACATCATGAAATTACGGATTTGATGTTGCGCTGTTATGCGGAATTTTTCCTTTCCTCTCGTCTCGTGCCGGTTCGCTTGGCAAATTCAATTTTTTTCACTCACAGCGTACTCGCATGTGGGAGGTGGTTAACGAACGAAGCAACTGAATGTAATTTTGCTATGCGCGCGTACGCTGCGTGCCACGGTGCGGAAAGGCAACTCGGCCATTCCGGCCTATGCCGCCGGCTCCTTTGATGTTTTCTTAAATGTCTAAATCTTTTGATCGGGCATTTTATGGCTTCAGAATATGTTTACTATCCACTGCTGCAGCCGCCGGCCCTGCACGCGCGACGGTAGGATCAATACGCCCCATGGACGATTTCTCTTCCTGGCTGCCACTCTAGGCTCGAAACTTTTATCGATGCTTAGCTCCCATCTACGCGCCGAGAGAAGTAGCGGCAGCCACTCCAAACGGCGGCGCCCTTAACCGCGCCGAAAAAATGGCGCCCGCCGTCGAAAAACACGCGCATAAATCTGTTGCACGTTTTGTTTCCGGCCGCACGCTGTCGGTTTCGCCCAGCTCTCTACGAGGCGTCGGTGATTAGAGCGATGTTTGCCTCGTGTTCCGGATGGTCTGCCTTGGACGACGCCGGGCCGCCTCCGACTCCCGCTGCTGGGGCGTCTTCGCACCGAGAGCGATTGCGATGGCATCGAGCATTTTACACCTCCCTGAATATCAATACCGACGCGAACTTAAGCGAAGTATTGATAACTTGATCCGCCTGAGGGCGACGGATGCAATATAGCGGAGCCGTCACGCCGCCGCCGACGTCGTCTCCGATTCCCGGGAGGCGACCCGGCGCGACGTCGATTGCTCACCGGTCGGCGGCGGCGACGACAGCGCCGGCGCGAGTGTGTGTGTACGCTGTGTGCGCCGCCGCCCGCCGCACCGGAAGACGGCCCGACATGCAATTGCGCTTCTTCCACCCAGCCGACAATAAGTATTGCGAACGGCAGCGCCATCAGCAAACAGATGCGCTTGTAAATATAAATCAAAGCAAGTAATGGCGCCGCCACGAGCACCGAACCTAAATGCACTACTCCGGTGCGCAGTGTGCACTTGGTTGCGGCTACAGTTACGCACCGTGCGCCCGTAGATGGTAGCACTGCAGCGCCTGCGGCGATCGAGCGTGTTGGGTGCGCCGAAATCAGGTGGCGAACGTCGGCGAGGAGATAATTTCGCTGCGCGCACGGAAAATGATTGCGTTTGCGGCCGTTATTTACGCGGCTGGCAGTAAATCATGCAGCGTGACGGATAAAAATACCTTGCTTCTTAATAATTATGCAAATTGGGTGGCGTTGAAAGGCGGCGGCGGCGCGCGGGCGGATAAAACGCGGCCGGCGTCAAAAATGTCCTAATGAAGCAAAAAAAAAGAAGAAATAAAGAACGACGCGAAGCGCATAACTCGCACCCGTTGCTTTTCATCTGGCGCCGCATTCCGGACGTTTAACTTTTTAAGAAAGATTAGGAAATGATAAATGCCGCGTTTTACTTGTTTGCGTCGTTGGCGCGCGCATGACTTCGCCTGCGCCCGCGGAATGAAGCCGCCTCGTCCCCCACCCCCCACCAGCTAACCGAATGATGGTCCTTTACGGTGCGGCGCGGGGCGCTCCTTGCCACCTCTAACATCACCGCGCGTCGTCCTCCCGCAGTGCCGCCGCCTAATGTACACATCAAACATAATTTCTTCGCGGCGCGCCGCCCGCTCGCGCCTCCCAGGATGAATATGCATGCAGTGGCGACGGCGGCGCTGAGCGGAACTAATGAATTTCGAATTGAAAAGAGGCGAGGCGAGCGCCAAAGTTGGACGAAAATTCCGCATGAAAGCGCCCACTTCCGATGTCGTAGCACCATCGCCAGCGATTAATTATACGTGCGGAGCAAATGGGCAGAACGGAACAATTATGTTCCGAGTCGCGCGCATCAGTCGGCGGCGTTTTTCTGGACATCATCCAGTTCGTCATTACTGGCGGGGCGGTACGGCGGCAAGAAAATTATGTGCGACATTATAATTTCCAATGAGTTTTGCGGTCTTGATGCGTGTGCGGCGGTGGGTGGAAATCTGCAGAGGAAATTGAATGCGCGGTCGGCTCGATAAAGCCATGGATTAGTTGCCTCCGAGTGATTCGCCACACTTAACACAAGTTATTGCTTTAATTAAGTGGCGGCATCGAATGGCGAATGCTGCGCGGCGCTGCTGCCCGCTGTAGCTGACGGTATTGGAGGGGCGGCGGAAGGTGCGGGGCGTTCATTGCTTTTTCCATGCGTGTGACGCGCACACCCGAATTTTATTCTCGGCGCCACCCTCCAGAAAGCCGTTGGGCAAGCGATAATATATTGAATGTGTTCGGCGGCCGGCTCGACAATCTCAAGGAGAGCTCAAGGAGAGCACTCACACCCCTTGTGCATCCACTGCACCCTCGCATTTTGCATCGTCGATGAATATTTTTGTCTGCCAGCAGATGCACCTTCCGCTGGCGCCGCCTGCCGGCCGCCAGTTAATCCGCATCGGCGTCGGCCGGCCACCGCCGGCGGCCATTCCCGGGGCCACCGCAGCGCCCACGCCACCAGCGCCGCGCCGAGATTCGGATAGCTGAATCAGCGGAATGGAGCCATTCATCTTTTTAAATACGGGAGGCGGCTTTATCCCCGAGGTCGTGTCGAGTCGCGCCGGGGCTGGGCGCGATCCGTTTACGCTGGGGCCATTCGCTTGTTTTGGCCTTACTGTATTGATGAAAATTGCCCCTGGGACGCACCGAACCTGCTGGCGCGCCGATGCGCCTACCTTCCCACCTTCCTACTTTCGTGGTTAGCCGCCGGCGCTCTTGAATATTTCCGGCCGTTTCTTAGATTTGTGCTCGCGCGGCGGAGGTCCGGGCGTTCAGCGCTGCTCAGCAGCGTGTTTGGACGCTCCGTATATCCTCCGCTCGGCCTAGGCCCGCGCGCGCCGCCCTGGTTTATTGCGTTTTGTAATCAGTGCCGCCGGTGTTTTATTAGCGGTAGTAATTCGCTCAGCGGCTGCGGCTCGTAAGAACCGCTGATGTATTGACTTTATTGACTACATTGTTACATAGTTATCGCT
>JAAAKC020000012.1:392717-411244 GCA_010014765.2 Aenictocupidus jacobsonorum | reverse complement strand
GCTGGGGCGGCGCCACTGTTATTTTAAATAATGCCGCGAAGTCAATCGCTGACGGCTTGTAAGATTCGGACGAAGTGTGCGGAGCGCGTCCTCTTGTGAGTGCAATTTATAGGCGAAGAAAGTGCTTGGTGGCTTGGTGATCTTGGTGATGCTGCCAGTTGATCAACTCCGGGCGTTAATTTCTGCTTCTCACATTATAGCTTGCTACCTATCTGCCCCCCCCCCCCCTCCTCATGCTGCCCGCACCTCCGCGTGTGTGTATCACACATCATTTATTGATCATTAATCACACGTTTTAATACAATGTGCGTGCCTCAGCGAGCGAATAAAATGAACCATTATTATTAATATGTTATCAGTTGGGGGGCATGCGGGCAGATGGCGGTGGTCAGCCCATCTAATGGAATTTTTTATTTATTCGACGGCCGCAGCCGAAATAACGCAAGCGCGCGTTGATGCGGCCCTCAGGTGGTAGCTGCGACCTGCTCGCTGCCGGAGTGCCCTGCGGTCGATTGGAGGTGTTTGTTCTCATTCTGCGGCCGCCAGGCGACCGAGGGCGGTGAAGCGTCCTGGCTGGCGTCCGTACGAAAATTACCAATTTATTTAATCGGCCGCTCGTTGGGCGCACGACCGCCCACATACGCGGCGCGCGCAATCTTTACCTCCTATCAGTTGTTCCACTCCGACTCTGGTCGTACGTGCGGCTTGGGGCCTGCGGTGGGGCGCGAAGGCAGAGAGTGCAAACTGCGCTTATTTCGCGCGAATTGACCCGCGGCGAACTGTTCACCGCCGGCAACTTTTGCTTGCCTCTAATTAATTAAAGCGGCACTCGCGCATCGCGGAAAACTCGCGGCGGCATTTCCCGGATTTGAATTGCCGGGCGCGTCTGTGGGGCAGCAGTGCACAGTGGTGAAGAGGGTGCGGAGGGTGGAGAGAGGCGCGCAAGTAAAAGTATTCCATTTCGATGTGTTGTTATGACCGTCCCCTAGCTGCTGAATTGAAGTTTCCCCGCGCCGTAAAAGGTTCAGCGATTGTGTGATTTTCGTCCTCGGCGCCGCCTGCTTTAGTCCCCCTCTTCCCCACGCGCCCTCCAATTCGATCTCCGGCTGGAATCCGGATCGATAATCGTTTTTATCGGCGCAAAGTTCGCAACTTTCGCACGGATATTCGGCTGGGATTACGAAGCAACATCATTCGCCATGTTTTCGCCAGGTTTATGCTCGCTTATATCTAGGTGGGGTGGTGGTGACCGGCAAACTCCGACCGTGCGGTCGCATTGCATGGCATCCGAAATATTTATAATGCCTGCCAGCAGTGGATCGCCATGTGGGTGAGTGTGTGGTGCACACGCATGCCTCGGGCCGGCACTGTTTGGCCGCCCCGCACGCCACGGCTTCGAAGCGTTTTCTCGAGCGACTTAGAACCGGAACGAGCGCGCAAACATTTCGACAATACATTCCAGCATGTTATTTCAACTTTTCGCCGTGAACGCCGGCGAGTTTCTTTCACTCTGCCGCCGCGGCGTCTTCCGGCCGCCACCACCGCCAACATCAACTCCCCCCGCCTTCCCACCACCCTCCCATCGGCCGCCCCACCGATCGACCTGTTCACGTACCTCGGTTTTTATTTTATTCAAGCACATCCCTTGGCGGCGGAGGCTTTTTTCCAGCTGCGGCCAATAACTCGCGATGCTCGCGCTCGTAAATTGCATGGGGGAGTAGCGAACCTCCAATTCGATGCGTTCGATATGCGGCACTTCCTGCTATTTGCTCGCCACTGAGCAGTGATGACGGCGGCGGCGCGTAATCTCCTAAGCAGATATTTACGAGGGCCGCATATGAGTCAATTCCATTATTGAGCCATGTGCTCGACCCTCTTTCTCGCAAGTGTTGGTATCGCAACCCGCCTCGCCGTCTGCCCTCGGCGGCGTAATTCAGTGCAAGGCTTTGAGGGTTCTGCTCGGCTGGTCGTCCGGGCGTCGCAGCTGTGGAACCGCGGGAAAAGAGGAGGGCCGGAAATGAGATCGGCGCAATTAAATTCAACTAAAGTAAAGCGCGCTGCGCAGCGAGCTCCGACGGTTGGAGGGTTGCTCCAATGTGGAAGGTACTTGCGCTGGTGCTGGCTGAGCGCGTTGGGTGACCCGCGCTCGGTGGGCCGGCGTTTTTCCGCGTTCCACGCTGGCGGCGCGGCGTCGCAATCCGCCCAAAGTTTGTTATTTATGTAAGAAGGATCCTGGAAGCAGGTTCGCAAAGATTTGTAGCCTGCTGGCCACCCCTCCCCACCTCTCCTCGCCACCCAACTCGAGCGGGTTGCAGAGATGCGAAGGTGCAGCACCTTCGGAGTTAAGCGCTCGCGCCGAAACTACGCGTGGGATGCGGAAGCCATCCACCATCGTGGCGGTGCAAAATCGAGCGGGTTCAGCAGCGCTAAACTATACGGAAAAGACCTTTTGCTGGCTGGAGTGTCCTCGTCGTCGCACTTTGTTCCATTCCACTGTTTTCGTGCCGCCGCTGGCGCTGACGCTGGCGGCAGCGGTGGAATCCCAACCGGTTTATCTTAGGTATACACGGCGCGTGGGCGCTTTAGTCGCGCCGGGTGTGTAATATGTGTGTATGTGGGATTGCTCCAAGTTTCCGAATAGTTCGTTCGAAGGTAAACACCCTCCGATGCAAGCTGCTTACTCTCCCAGTTACAGATTAGAACCCCTTCGGGTCATCCTTTTATTGCGCATGCCGCGCGCGCGGAGCGCGCTGCGGAATGGAACGAGCGGAATAACATCGCAGCGCGCCGCCGCCGCCGCCGACGTGGTTGCGGCCTGAGAGTGGCATGCATGCCGCGTAACAAGTACGTACGTTTCGTGGAACGCGCAGAGACCGACGCGCGACGATGCTGAAGGCGAGAAAGGGAGCGAAAAGGTCGCCGCAACTGCGAAACATCGCAGCAGGACGAGGCAAGGAGTGCGTATTGGGAGCCGTTCGGAGGGGGACGCGCACCATCAGCTGAATGAAACGCCCGAGGGCGATTTCAAATGCGCATTAACCGCCGTTAATTACCTCGATGATTTGTGTGTTTTTTTGGCGCACGCTGGTCGAGGGGGCGCTTTTTACGCGTTGCGCACGATGCCACTAGTGTCGCCGCGTAGCAGGAATATTCAAAGTTCAATTTGTACGCAGTTCGCGCTCCCACCTTTCGTCCATCCTCTCTTTTTTGAACAAAAATTATAGTCTTCGTGCACAGAAGGGTAGGTGAGCAAAAAATCGGTGCGCAGTTGCGTCGCGCACAGTAATGCAATATCTAGCATACAGCGCCGAAGGAAAATATGTTTTCCCACTTAGTTATCATGCACTGGCGTGGCGCGGCATGCGGGCGTAATATAATATCATTTTTAATTAATGCGTAGAAAACGCGTGCATTGAAATGGGATCGCGCAAAGTCGCAAAGTTGAGCGCCGCGGCGGCGGCGGCGGCGCTGCGCGCTTGATACAGATAATTTTAATTGGATTTTTAGCTTTCCCCGATGCTTGGCAAACAAAGAATGCACGCGCCCATGGCCATTAAAAATACACGGCAACTTTTTCGCGATTAATGCTGGCAACTTCAGCAGTGGTGTTTTCCCAGCTTACCCCTTTATTATTATCATTTGGGGTGGAGAATTTTTTGGCGGTGGGGAGTTTGGCGTCTACAACGGCGCGAAAGTTTGTCCTCTCTCCCAGCCTCGTTGTTGGTTGACGTGCGTGGCGCGCGCAAATATTTAGAATGTGTTCGTTTTGGATTTTCCTCCTCTTGCACGGCGCTGCATTGCCCGCTCAGGCTGCGGATGCTGCGTCTGCGGCTGTTGGACCACCTAATAACGCACTTAGTCGGGTGCGCTGCAGCCGAGTGTGATGTGTTTGCCCATCTACACGCATTAGGGGATCGCGATAAGACGCCGGCGCCGGCGGGCAAAGGGGCGCGACGAGTTTTGGATTACTACCCGCTCCGCTCGCGCAGCGACGCGCCGCACACGCGAAAAGTGCGTCCGTATTCATCCTCCGAGAGCAAACCGGCTGCGTGTGGACGGAATGGCATGTGCGGAGTAGATTTCGGCTTCTCTCGTTTTTTTTTTTTGCTGCGACTCTCCGCGCAAGGTGCTGCGGAAGTCCCCGGCGTCTTCGACCAGCGGGCGAGAGAGTTGCTTTTTCTTTAAGCACAAGCGGACGGAGCTTTCCCTCGTGCTCTCTCCTTCTTCCCGTGTGCGTGGTGTGCGTGTGCGTGTGTGGGCGTGCAAGTGGAGCACCCAGGAGAGCGGCGAATGTCGGAAAGCTTAAACGACGACGTTTTATCTCGTGGAAAATGTGCTCGACTTGCTCGAAGTGGAAGAGCATTACGAGCGGTTCCTTCTTTTTTTAATATCGCGAGCTGCGCACCCTCGTCCTGCCGAACTTACTTGTTTTGCATTCGGCTGTGTGCCGGGTGCTTAATGCTTCCCCCCTCCCGCCGCCCCGTACGTTCTTCTCGCGGCTGAGCGTGAAATATCCGATGGCGAAGCGGAACGAGCTGGCGCGCAGTCGAAAAAAACAACGTCGAGCGCGGCCGTTAATCGTTGCGCTCGAGTTTATTAATTTCGCGTAATTGCCGTAACGGCATCCTCTCGCGCCACTCTCCTCTCGCGGCGTGTCTGTCGGCGCCGATGTGTATGCGCGAGCAGCGGGCGCGCGGTTAGTAACGCTCGAACGCCGCACGGATCAACAACGCGCGCGCACCACTCCCCGGCTTGATCGTGCGCTGCTGTTGTCGCTGCCGCACCGTCCTGATCGTCGTTGTGCTCTTTGACGGCCGCGCCACTCTCGATTCGCGCGCACGCTGTAAGTTGACACAATATTAATTAAAAATCGCGCGCGCGGCTTTTGTTCACGACATGCGGCACTCGGCAAACCGACCGGTGCTCCACATTGCCGCTGACGGCAATGCCGCCGTCTGGCGCCGCGCCGCTCTTGGTGTATCAGCGGAGCGCGGCCGGAGAGTGCGAGTCAATCAGTGTGATTGCTTCGACAGTGCGCGCGCGACGAGTGAAGTCCCTTCCGGGTGAGCGGCAGTTTTCAATAGCCGCTCAAATACGTGCATGTGCCGCGCGGCTGATAAGGCCTGGAGGGGCGCGGAGTGCCGACGTGCGCTGAAGGGCGCTGCATGCTGGGCAGGGGGGGAGGGGTCGGCAGCTGCGTCCCGCCGGCAAGCAGATCCCGCTAATGAACTGTGAACCAGATAGCTTTGGCCGATCCGCCGAAAGCGAGGCGCAGCGCGTTTGCGTGCGGGCGCGCAGGTATCTGTCGTGCCGGGAACTCCGAGCCGCCCCCGAGCCCTCGCCCGCCACCGAAACACCACTCTCTCCTCGGCGGCGGGCTTTATTATATTTCGCGCGGTAAGCAACTGCCACTTTGCATACAGGTGCGGCGCTACCACGCGCCTGCCGCCCCCGCCCCCGCCGCATCAAAGGCCGTACACGCAGCAGGCTGCGTAACAGCACCGCTCGCACTTTCCACCAACGAAAACTTGTCGTAATCTTGGATTTTATGGGCTCGCGCCTTTTCAACTAAACTGCATTTGCGCGCAGTGCGCGCAACTTCGACGCCAGGCGAGGACGCGGCGTCCTGATGCTGCGCCCCGCGTCGTGTCGTACCGTAAGCGGTTCAGTGATAGGCACTTGAGGGACTGAAATTTCGCTTCCTCTCCGCGCGGTCTGAATTATTTATGACGGCGCCGAGCGCACGACAATTTTATGAAATTTTACGCTTAAACTAAAAACCGTACCGCGCGCGCCCCGAGAGCGAAGGAGCTGCAATGCTTTAAAAATCACTTTTGATGGTACTGTGCAACGCAACGGGGCCACTATCGTTGGCGCACGCATTACGCTGGGAAAACAAAGCCGATGGACCAGCCAGCCTTCAACGAAAAATAATGCAAAAAGCAGTTCGCATCAATTGTGCGCTCAAAGTGCTTCCCGGCCGGAGGACTTTTTCTTGCTCCGCGTCACCCAGGGGCTTCGAATTGCTCGTCCTTCTTGCCGACTCATGTCAAAGTTGGCCGGGGCCGCGGCTGGTTGTATTCGATGCACGCGATAAATGGGGTGAGGGCGAAAGGCGAGAGGAAGACATTGTCGACGCCGGCGATGATTATAATTTCGAAACAATAAAGAGCCCGGGCCGCGCTGCGGCGCGCTTAAAATTTTCGGCGTGCGGCGCGGCGTAGATAATGAAAGCCACCCCAATACCGCCGCCACGGGCAGCGCCAGCGTCGCCCTCTCCGGCGATGGAGGATGAATTATATACGCGGGCGCGCGCGCGCCCCATAGTTGGAGGCCCTTTTTTTGTCTATTATTTTCGAATTGTGTTAAGGAACTAATTTTCGCTTTCGAAGTCCCCGTCCCGATGCGCGCCACCAACCGCGCCGCGCTCCACGTCCCGAAACTTTTCCGACCATTTTCGATTTAGCCCACTATACAAACAATCGCCCGCACCCAAACAAATTACGGGCGGAATTATCGAAGTAAACTTTTCTTTTATGAAGCCACGAAAGCCATTATCATGCGAACCAACTGCATCATCTTGGCGGCCCCTTTCCGAGAGCGAGGTGTTACTTTTTTTGAGTTTCGCCCATTTCGGTGGGGCTGGCGTCGGTTGGAGCTGTGCGTGAACACTGAAAATGTGAAGTTGCACGCGCGTCGGTCTGTAATTGCTTAATTGGCGCTAATAAGGCTGAAAAATTCAAGCGGGCGGTGAAAAAATGCCCGCTGCGCACACACATTATACACCTGACGCATGCGGTGCGTATCGGGGGTGGGCGTGAGGTGGAACAACGTAATAATCAGGCATGTAAGTGCGGTGTTTGCACGCTTGCCGGCGCCCACGTCGCCGCCGTCATCGCAATTGCAGCTGTTCGAGCCGCCGCGGTAGTTGGCCTTTCGTAGTACTCGTTGGCCGGCGCCACGCATTCATTAGAGCGCCCAGCACGCCGCAACGCGAGCCAACTATAATTATATTCAATTTGGCGTTCACTTATCGTATTAATTACGACGTGTCGCGCGGGAAATGCGTGTTTACACCGCCTCCTTACGCACCTTCAAAGGCTCGCTAATAAGCGCCAGCGCCACCTCCACAGCCGCGCGCCATATTGATTTATGCGTCCTCATTGCGGTTGGTACGGGGGTGCGCGCGTTGCATTTCCACGTTGCACCGCTTCGATGCCGACTGCGTTATCCGCTTTCCTCCACTTCTTTCCGCAAGTTTTCTTTTCGTTCGTTCTCGAGCCGCTGCTGTGCGTACGTAGTTTATGAGGCGTTCAAGGTAACCAGCCCCTATTTGACGTGCGGCACGTATTACGGATGCAGTACACTCGCCCGCATGACGGATCGACTCTGTTGACTTGCCCCCAAGCGTGGTTTATAGGTTAATTGTTGTGTATTCACTTCTGGGAGGGGGGTGGGGGCTGCAATTGATCCTGAAGGGTTGCATCTGCGCGTGTACATGTGAACGCTCGTTAAATTTCACGACTTCGGTTACAAATTGTCGACCGGTGGGCTTGCAGCGGAACACATTTTTAACTGTCTGCGCGGCGGTAGCGCGCAATCAATACCAAGCGGGAATCGTCGGAATTGTTCACCAGCGTTCTGGAGAGGGTGAACAATTCCAGATTTCCTGCGAGTATCTGCCGCGCACCGAGTGGAGCGCCATTCCTAGAGGCAGCTTTAATATCAGTTGATGACCAGATATAGTTGTAAACCATGAGTTATTATTTGCGGCCCGAACAAGTTTGGTTTCCGGCAGCTTTATGCATGGTTTTGCTGTTACAACGGTTGGCCGGGTGTTGGTTTACGATGCGCGCCTGCCGCGCGCGCTCGCATTCCATGCAAGTGCTGCGGCCGTGCCGATTCCGAATTGGCATTTCGTGGGATTGCCAGCCCTTGCCGCCCGCGTCGCCGCCACTTCCGGTGATTTGTATGCGATGATCAATTATTAGGGCGCGCGACGCGCGATTGAATAAAGATTTTCAACGCCGCCTGCAATTTCAGCATGCGGCGCAAACGTGAATGTTTTTTTGGATTATTTCGGCGCCACGCCGGCGGTGCCTGTTGCGAAATCTAGTTTTGCGATTAATTTTCCCGTCCGCGTGTGCTTTTGACAATCTGACGGTCGCAAAAAGTGCGCGCGCCCATTTCATTTCCGGCTGGTGTGTGAGTGTTGCGCGGAACATCAAATATTTAATGAATCCAACATGATGGTGAACATTGGGCGATTAATCGTTTCGAGTCGGAGCCGGTTACTCTACTCGACCTAATATCGGTAACTTTTCGGCGCGTGGGAGGGGCGGAAGTGCAACAACTTCACAAGTGCTTTGTTCCGTTATGCCTTTGCATGCCTGCCTGCTGCCGGCGCCTGGTGTTGGTGTAAATGTGCGGTGCGCGAATCGGAAATTAGCAAAATCAACCATCGCCGGCGAAATTTCATGCCCCTTTTTTTCGTGCGTCGTTATGCGCCGCGCCACTTTGCGCCGGCGCTCGTTTCGCCGCGCGTGGCGGATGACGAAAGTTTTCCCGCTCTTATGGACCTGCTTCGAGCGGCGCCCGATCGCTGCAGTCCATCGAAAGTTTTCTAAACGTGGGGATTTCCCGCGCCCGGCGCATGCTGTTTCGGCGCACACTTCGCACACCGACGTCGCGTGTCGCCGTTTCGTCCTCACCATCGGTTCGACCCTCCCCCCAAGCCGCCCCGCTTCATCCTTCCACCATCGCGCCGCACGGCGGATTCAAATTAAAACTCGTCTGCTTCGAAAAGTTTTGAAAACACATTAAGTATCGACTTAACAAAATTCCCATGTACTTTCGCGCGGCGGGCGAGCTTTCGAAGATAATGCTGCACTGGTTGCCGACGACGGCAACAAGGAAAAAGCGAGCAACCTGCGTTGGTGGGACGAACGCTTTCGGAGATTCCTTTCTTTTCGCCTCCTCGCGCCCGGCGGCGCGTGTTTCTTTTTTCTTTCTTTTCGTGCTTGTTGTTGAGGCTGGGAATTTTTTCCACTGGAGGCGGAAAAGTTCCTTGTACTGGTGGTGCTACTCCAGCCGATGTGCACTGCAGGTCGGATGGACGCTACTGGTTGAAATTAGTTAAATTAAAACCGATTACGATTTTCGCCGGCCGACGGGCGGACAGAAGGGGGCAAAAGTTCGTTGGCGAGCGGGGCTGGGTGTCGCGCGAATTTCCAACACGTTCGCCGAGTGGGAAATAAGCGCAATTAATCACAAATTGCCGTAATGCGGGGCGACGACGGATCCGATGCCGAATGCGGAGCGTCAGGCGCGCGCATATACCGGGTCGTCGAGTATCGACCTCGCCATCCGTTACCATCCGTTACAGTTGCGCCCGGCGCCTCCACGCGGCGGATTTAATGACTGTTTACGCTCACTACTAGCATTGCAGTGTATTAACGCAAATGGGCATCGCTTATTGCTAATCAATGTCGCATGGCGTTCTTCGATTTCCTTTTCGGCCTTTCAACCTGCGCGCAGCGCGCGCCATTTGGCGGCAAATTGGGCACATCGCGAAAATATGAGCGCGCCGCGTAATTGCGCGTAAAGTGCATTCGAGCGCTGCGACATTCCACCCAATCAGTGTGGTGTTCGGTATGCCTTCGTGCGCACCGAGGATTGCTTCGGAGCGTTTTAAATTCATTACACGTGCGTGGCGTGCCGCTGATGAATCCGAGCATGTTCACCGCGCAGCGCGGCGCGAATATTTCCTAATACAGCAGTGGTTGTTGTTGCAAACTTTTTAAACGTAATAATTTTGAGCGTCTCCGCACGAGCTCACACATGAGTGCGCTGGTGTTCCCGCTTGAACGAAACTTCACTCGCTGCGTGGCTGAAGCTGAACTTGGGTTCCGTCCATTCGCTCATTTATCACGCAACGTGCTCCACATGTACGCACTCGCAGGGGTGGGAGCGTGGTGTTGCTTCCAGTGCCGTCGGTGCAGATGGATTCGTTCGCACGTATGACGTGCGTGTCCGCCAGCGAACTTATTAATTAATTTTGAACAAATTGCCGTTCGGGCAGGACGCGCAGCGCGCACGCCCCTCGCACTGTGCCCAATTTATCAGCATTTACCATTTATGGTCGGTGCCAAACGTGCCTGATATCTCGCTTTTTCTCTTTAAGCTTTTTCAGCGTTTTTAGCTTTTTTAGCTTTTTTGAAGGATTTTGTATGGAAAACCTGGGTCTACCTGGTAATGACGTGTAACTGGACAGGACAATTGCATCCTTAACTCAACGCTGACGAAATATGCGTGGTTCCGCGTTCTGGTCTGCGGATTCTGGAACCCTTTATGAGTTTACGCCGTAACTTTATCAAATTACCCCTTCATTTATGCCGTGTAATGTCGAGAGGATATGATATTTCCTGTGCGACCTTAATTACCTCTTTATGTCCATTTGGCGGACCCTTACACGCACTTAATCAACTCAAATCTTATCAAAACACTGCGCTGACTGCGGTAGCCGCGTCGAAGGTTCACTGTGACGCACGTCCCAATGCAAAAAACAAGCGGAAGTTGTGGTCGATTGTGTTTGGCGCGTGGCGCGGTCGAATTTTACTTTTCGGATAGCGCTCTGTGGTGAGGGGCGGTGCGGGGTGACGGTGCTTTTTCGGGCTAGGGCTTCCGCGCGGAACACGTTTCGCTGTGGGCTCGTACATTTTGTGACCACGGCGCTCACCACCATGTTTCTACATCGGTAATCTTTGCGGGTTGACTTTTAATGAAAGCACGTGTACCTTCGTCGATCGCATGAATGGACACGTGTTTTTTATACTCGTGTATCGGCCCGCTGCCCGTCCACGCCGCCTGCCGCGACGGGCGGAAGTTTTTTCGAATTATTGCTCATTTGAGGGAGAAGCACGTTGAACTCTGGCATTCAGTGGAGGCGCCGTGTTGATACCGACACGGAGGCAGAAATCGAGGCCGCCGCTTGATTGCGCATTCGGGCGATATTTATTGTGAATTTTCGAGCGGCGCGGTGGGCCTTTGTGCTTGGCTACTTGTTTAATTAAACGCATCGCTTTTAAGTCGGTTTTCCGCGTAAACGCACCCCGGTTCGCCGCGTCGAAGCGCGCAAAGCCGCGCTGCACGAAACTGGCGAACTGTGCCCGGGCGCATTGGAGTTTCGGCGCGCTGTATTTCCGGCGCGCTGCCGCTTTAATTGCGCCAAGAGTGTTTTTATTGCATTTGGCAATTGAGCGCGCCAATGCGCCGCACGAATTTCTCTTGGTACGACAATAAATCGTTCAAGCATTTTCAAATCAGACTCCACCAGCAGCTGATAATGCAGCGTTAGGTGTGTGCATGTGGAGTGCGAGTGTGCATCGTGCATTATGTAGATTCGAGTGGCATACTTGAGATAGACGCGGCGGTTGGGTGGTGGGTCGGGGGGCGGCGTCGAGAGTGGGCGAAACGATGTGGGAATTTGAATCGCATGCGTCTTAATAAACTAGAGTAGATTCCCAATTCCGAGAGAACCTTCTTCCAGGCGCGACGCATGAAACCGAAGCACCGATGCAAACCCACACACCAGCACACATCCTTGCGTCGATGCCTCAAGGACGACGCGCGTCCCCGGCGCGCGCGCGCTGCGGTCTCGTCGAAACGGCTTTCGAAAATAGTTTTATTTATCAGCGGAATTTACAAGCGCCTGCGAGTGGGATGGGGCGAGTCGCGTCACTAAGGTGGAGAGGAAGATGGTGAACGTGCGCCGCGTGCATCGCGCATCTACTTAGCACCCAAATGCTCGAAATCCTCTCGGGGGGTTTACTGCATGAATTGCGCGCAGCTCCAGAACGTAAAAAGGAAGAAAAACGCGCTGCACACTGAAAGAAACTAAGTAGTCGGAGTGTGTGGGTGAGGTAGGCAGCGGCGTGCGAAGGGTTGGTGTGTAGGTGTGCGGATGTGTGGGATGCGGGCTAATATACTTTATCGTCGAGGCAGTATTTGCAAATTTAATGCGGCCCTAAAATAAATGAAAACCGATGCATCTTTCCGGGTTGCAATGCAGGTTGCGCGCGCGCACAAGGGTGGAGAGCATGTATGTGTGCGTCGCATATGCGCACGGGCCTTAAATCTTGCACAAACGGGGCGGCGGGGGCGGCGCCGCGCGGACGTATTTTCAACCAGGCCCATTCGCGGCGTAATGAGTACATTTGCGGCAATTTCGAAGAGAGCGAGGCGAAATTAGATTTATCCGTTTGGCGTGCATTTTTTACATTCCGCGCGCCATCCTCGAACGCCTATAACTTCTCTGGCCCTTGGAATAATGTGTGCGCCGAGCGCGCCGGAGTCCTAAGCATTGGCGGTGCGCACTTTCCCCGAAACGAAATTATTTTTTTCCGCGCTACACATTGTGCAACTTCATATACATGCAAATGTACACGGGCGCGGCGGGCGCGAGGACAATAAAGGCAGAGCGCGCCACCCTCGGCGCGCGCGCGAACGGCCCAGCCGGAATCCGGGACACTCCGGAGGCTCATCCCGCCGCGGGTGGGCGTTGCGTGCGCGCGCGGAAAGCGGGCATGATAAATTTCAGGGATTTTCCGTTTTAATTACGCGGGCGATAAACAACGTGCGTGCTGGGCGACTTTCGGCCGCGGCGTCGCTACGCCCGTCGTCTTCCGTCCTGCCACAATTACCTATTCCACTCCGGGCACTTGTCATAAATTAATTGCGCGTGCTGCTAGGCCAAGTATAAATAATTACGCTGAGTGAGTAGTTATTCGTATTCGAAAGTGGCAGCGCCTATCATTTGCACTCAGCATATTGCAGCAGCATTGGAGTGGTCTTGCGCCGATGAGAAAAAGTTTCAGCTAAAATATTTACACGGCGTTAACTGAATTTCCGGCCGCGCTTGCACCCCATCGCACTCTCACTCGCTTTGCTACCCATTTGCTTCTCTGCTTACTTACTTGAACTCCTCTTTAAGCACACGTCGCGCCGCAGTAGTACTGGTTAGTACTTGCGCTCGGAAAAAGTGGTTCAATGCTCTGCTCGTCGTCCGTCGATGCGTGGGTGGCGGCGCGGAGGGCGGCAGGGGAAGTGGCCGACGCAGCAGTGCGAGCGTCCAAGGAGTTAAGTTCGGAAACTCCGAGAAGGAGTTTTAAATTAGCCGATCCCAGTCGGCGTCTTAACGAGAAAGAATATCCGCCTTGTTTGATGTTTGATCATTATTATCAGCCGACGCGGGCGCGAAATGCGATTTTCGTTTAGTAGGATAAAATTCTGCTGACGCGGCGCCGTCGCACGGGGACCGCGTGCGGAAATGTTGGAATTGCGCAACAATTAATTGGCGCCGCAATCTATGCGGCGCCAATTATAAGTTTTCTTCCATTGTGGGCGCTGTGTGGCCGGAAAAATGGAGTCCACTATGCCTGCTTTTCCATCCCGCGCTTAAATGTATGAGTGCGGTGCGTTTTTGCTTGTTTTACCCGATGCTGCCGGCCGGAATCGCATTGAGGCGGTGATTTATGTGCTTGTTGTTGTTTCAGATGGTAACCAGGACGAAAAAAATATTCGTTGGAGGCCTATCGGCGCCCACGACCCTCGAGGACGTCAAAAGTTACTTCGAGCAGTTCGGTCCGGTGAGTAGTCCGCTCTCAAATTTCTCTGCCGCTGCGTTTACGCAACTTGGGACCGAAATCGGAATTGTGCTGGCGCTGGTTGAAGTCGAAGCGCTTCCCGATCTCGTAATATTGACTATAATGGAACGAAAACAAGCGCGCGGCGGGGCGGAATTTTTCCGGAGCGAAACGTCCCCATCGATTTGTGAGCATTGCGCGCGTGTGGGAGCGAACGTAATCATTTGCCAAAGTGCACACAGTCGGCGATTGTGTCATCGTGCAGCGAGTGAGCACGCATTGCACACGCCGCCCTCCGGCAAACGGCGATTTGATGATGCCCCACCCCCCCGAGCGCTTCTGACGCGCGTCCAAGAATGCCACTGGAAATTATTGCCGAAAAGTTGCCGCCGACAGAATTCTTATATAAACTTTAAGTGTCGCCGCGCGAAAATATCTCAGAGCGAGATTGCTGCCGCGAAAACGCGAGCGAGTTTGGTGACACACCGTTTCGGCTGCGCTCGCTGCCGTTGCGCAGCTTTTTGTTTTCGTTCGCCTGCAGCAGCGCCGCCCAAATAGATCTTCGGCGCTCCCACGCGAGGCGAGAGCATTCTAGTGGTGTCGCGTATGCGAAAATAATTGGATATGTTGATGCTCTGCAGCCCGGTGCGAAATGCGTTCAGCGACGCGAATCGCCGCCGAAAAAGTGCACGTGCGCCGCCAAATCGCTGCATAAATCATCTTATTGTAGGTGGACGCTGTGCGGGCGGCCGTAAAACGTTCACCAGCGAATGTCGTTGCAAGCGGGGCGCTTTCTTTGCCGTTTTTTCGTCGCGATTGTTTGGCGCACATCGAGCGCAGAGCAAACAATGTGGATTTTCGTGAATTATACGCGTCTCCTCGTTTTCTGTTCGCGTGCGCTCCCTGGTGGTGCCCGGTGAACGCGCACTCGAGTGCAAAATATCATGTCCGCACTATATGATCGTCGTTTGGACCCCTTTCTGGACCTGCAACAAGCTTAGCTCGAACATAGGTTGAAATCATTTCGCGCATCTGCTTCACGAATCCGTCGACCTGAGGCGCCCCACGCCGATTTGGATGTCTTGTCGCATAGTATTCCACTCCACGAAGGGTGTTAGTGGTGGGGGGTGGCGCTGCATTGCATGGCGCATAATCCTACCGACTAATAGCGCACGCCGAGGTGCGCCGCGCCATCGACGAGCCAAAAGCCGCGTCAGCTGCGTCCGCGTCGCCTGCCCACACAGCCGCCCCCTCAATTTCAAACCAGGTACGGTGGTATTAAGCGCTCACACGGCGCCCCTGACATTCGCATGCAATATTTACCACTTTTTATCCATCCAGCATCTCTGGGCGCGTCCCGCATCTCCCCACTGACATTGGATTGCCTCTTCTGGCATGTCGCAAGCGGCACTGCGGCTGAAAAACACCCTCCCCCCCCTTCTTCCACCCATCCCCTCCCGCCGGAGTGCGCACTCGCAACTGAAGCAAATTGAACTGCGCAAGCAAGCAATTATTCATCGCATTAAGCTGTCAATTAGTTATTTTATTGTAATGCACGTCGGTGTGAGGCGCGCCGCGCACGTATTTTACCGAGGGCGGCAAAAACCGCAGCGTGCAACGCAACGCTGCGTGCACTCGCTGCGCGCCGCCCACGCTCGTCCAGGGGCGGTTGGCTGCGGTTGGTGTTTGAATTCGAAATGACGCGAATTGTGCGACGCACCGCCGGCCACCACCGCCAGCGCCGGCGCAGCCAGCGCAGTGCTTGGCGACGCGTCGCGCGGCCGACGCGAATTAACGCTCTAATTAGATTTGAATTGTTTAAGCTTATCGTCAGGGCGTAACGCGCTCGACATTTCATTTTTATTGCCGCACGCGCTAAATACGTGCGCGCGGGCGTGCAAAATTCCATCCGGCATGACACAACACGTTGGTTTTTATCGACGCGCGCGAGAGATTACGGCGCGCATTCCCCAGGCGCGGATTTCCGCACGCAAATGATCGTTTCCAGGTGGGCGTTGGGTGGGAGCTTTACGATCGTCGCCGCGCAACATTGACGGCATTCAATTTGCGGGTTTCGCTTTTTTACGCGCGGATTAATCCCACGTAGCCGAGAAGTGCACTCTCAGTTTTCCTAGTGTGACGCTAGGCCACCAGCGGAGGTGGCGGCCATGAGTTGTTGAAAGGCCGGCCTTGGGGTTTTATGATTTTCGATGTTTTTGTCTTGGGACTCATAAAGCGTCAAGTATTACAACTTATGCGCGCTCCAGTCACACGGCGGCGGCAAACGTGCATATAAATTTTTCGAAGCGGCGCACCCTACAAAGGAGTGGTAGTGGAAGTGAAACTGGATGTGGATGTGAAAGGGCGGAATGGTAAAAGGCGCAAAAGGAAAGAATCGCCGTTTGATACTTCCGTTCTGCGGAACGCATAATACCGAGGAAATCGTTGTGGTATTTATTATATTGCCGCTTTGTTGGCGACCTGTTTCCCCTCGGGGGAGGGAGTTGGTGCGAACGGTTTGGTGCCGCAGCAACGAAGTTTCATTTTCTTCGTAAAGTCGACCAGTGCCCGAAGACACGTTATATTTGCGGTGTCCTGTTCGAGGTGCTCTGTGGCTCGAATGACATACACGCGGGTTGGAGGCTGATGTGAAATTTCTCATTCGCACGCAAAATTAATGCGCGCCTGCGAAATGCCTGGTGAAGGTGCCGGGCCGCCGCGCATTTGATACCAATTTTCTCCTACCACTCTGCTACACCGCGCGCCAATCGCCAATCTGTTACCCTCCCACCCCGCGGTGCCTTCTCGTGGTCTTTTTACTCCGCACCGCGCCCTCAGCCGCCAGCGCTGGTCCGTATTTATGTGCGCGGTCGTTCTTAATTTAGTTATTACTTCGTGAAATATCGACGGCTGCAGCCATCCCGTGAGCGCGCAGGCCCGCCAGCTGGCGAGCCACCTCTCGCACACTAAGTGCGCCGATGCGCAGCGGCGCTGCTTTTCACTTTATCGCACACGGCGTTATTAATGCGGTACCAGTCGTCGGCCGGCTGCCGGCGTCGCGAGTGAGATGCCCCAGGCCGCCGGACGCTTGGCGCCCGCGGCAATGTGTCGAAGCGCGCCAGCTATTTTTGTCATTAATTATCGTGGGGCGGCTTCTCGCGCGCGCTCCGCATTTGGGGGCGGCAATAACGCGCGTTCCCTCATTGCGCGCCACCGCGGGCTCATCGTGGGCGAAGCAAACCGACTTGGTCGTATATCTCACCAAGCCTCCGAGCCATCGAGCCGTCCAAACCACACTGGGCTGGCCTTGCTACAATTGCTAGCGGCGGTAATAATGGGGGTGGCGGATGCGTCGCCACATCCAGCGACGATCCCGTCGAAGCGCGGGCGGCACGTAACTTATTTTCGGGTGTGCCGAAGATCGACTCTCTCGCCCATTGCGGCCATTCGGGCATCACCATCGAGATAATGGCGAATCTACCCGACTATTAAATAAAATGATTGCGACTCTGGGCTGGGTCCATCCATTCGCCCTCCACTTTCCTTCGCGCACACTCGCGCACGCCGCTTATCCGTCTTCATACAGCGGCGCCCTGCTTCGGATGCTACATAAACCGGGAAAAAAATCGACGCGGCTTAGAGCGGCATTAGTCTCTCTTTCCCGCTGCGCTCCCGGGCGGTATTGCCGGCCCGTGAGACGCCTCTCCAAATAGAATCATGAAATCCAATTTAAAACGCTTCTCATTTTCGTCTCGCGTCTTAGGTCCTCAGCATTCTCTCGACTAACCCTCGACCGTTGGGTGGATGCTTGATATCTTCTAATATCCGAGGACCATTAGCACGCTTTTTGTATACCTTGGACCCATCTCTAGATACATGTGAAAAGGTACACCTCAGTGAGGTTAAAACCTTGAGGTAAACCAGTAAAATTTTTCAGGACATTTTTAAAAATTTGGTTCAAAGATTGCAAGGTGTTTGCTGATGCAGAGGATAAGATTATGACTATCCCAAGGTTGTCTTTTCCATTATTGCAATTCTTAGCTCTTGAAGGTCATTGAAAGTCACCGGAGTGTCAGATATTTCGTTCACGGTGAGAGCGATAATCGCCGCTAAAATCCTTTACGCGGTCTGCTGAGAGAGAGAAGCTGCTGTCGTGCACGTTGTCCCTGTATGTCCCGGTCAAAGTTGGGGAGTTATAATGCAATTGTCATTGCGGAGGTGCTGGTGTATTTGTTTGCTGGTGCAAACTTTGGCCCCATGCCTAAAATTTGTTGCCTTCTTCCCTAACATCGCGGACGAACATAGCGTCGCTAAGGATAAACCAGTGGCAGTGACATTGGTGCGCGTTCATTTCGCACCAAAATGGCCAGACACTCGGTACATTTTGCCTGCAATTTAATAAAGTGCACTTGGCGGTACCACTAATGCGGTATAACGGGTGAATCTACAGATCTCTCTTTCACCACTGCTGTTACCAGCGTGTTTTTAGTGCGCTACTATCTTTCAATGTGCGTCTTTGGCGTGCTCTGCAGTAAAATTACCATTCGTTTTTTTTTCAATCGCTACTCACTTCCTACCGGAAATTATATCTAATGTTTTTCGTGAGTAATGCTTTTCCTAAGTAATACCGGCGTATTTCGAAAGTATTTCTCCAAGATGACGATTCTTCTTCTTTCAAGTGGTTTGTCCGGTCTCCCGGACGCTCGCGATCACTTTGACAAATTCGTTGCGGTCTTCTGCCAATCGCAAAAGTTGTGCCACACCCTGAATCACTGTCCATTCGCGAATCTTTTTCAACCAGGACATTTGCTTCCTGCCGATTCCCCGGCGACCTTCAATCTTGCCTTTTATTATTAAGTGAAGAAGGTGGTACTGTTTACCCTG